>ML823433.1:74148-89453 GCA_009831015.1 Picea engelmannii
ATTTTTAGGAGTAGGGCTCTGTATTTTTCAGTTGTAATCCTGAGGGGATCAGATTGTAAATTTTATGTTATTGAAGATTCCTTTGAGTTGGTTTTATCAAAATGTCTTATTAGTTTACATGTTGTTCTATTTTTCTTTTCTATATGTAATCTCTCTTATCTATGGATTCTTGAGGCGGTAGAGGATCTATTGTCATCGTTCCCATGTTTCATGGTTCATCAAACATTTTCTATTTTTCTCGTCTGGATGTAATTTCTCTGATCTATGGATTCCTGAGGCGATAGAGGATCTGCTGCCATCATTCCCATATTTCATGGTTCATCAGAAATTTTTTATTTTTCTTCTTATATGTATGTAACATCTCTCTGATCTATGGATTCCTGAGGTGGTAGAGGATCTATTTTCATCTTGCCCATCTTTCATGGTTCATCACTTAAACATTTTCGGTCTTCTTTCTCCTCATCACCACATAAATCCTTTTGTCTAATAGGAAGCTTAAATTCCTTCATTATCATGATACTTATGAATCCATAGCCCAATGATCGAGAATCTATCTACAATGACCTCTATTATCTTTTCCTTTCTTTGCAGTCTTGTCCTGATCCACCTACTCAAACCAATTTTAATCCATTTTACTTATTTTTTATGGATATTTGGATTATCCTCTTGCAGTCGGAGGGTGAATATCAATGCTAACATTAATGTCACTATTTTCGGGGATGGAAGTGAATATATATTCCCTAGGAGAATGATGCCAAAAATATCCAGCTTTAGATGGTGAACTGAATTTGGACACATTATTTTGACTGCTCATATTTCACCATGGAAAATCCATTGTTCGAAAATCTATTTGTGACTCTAGTGGTTTGAAATGGACAAGATTTTAGCTCAGAGGTATGATTTCTTTGATTTTTTAAAGATAGTTGGTTTCCCTAATCCAATGCCTAGTAGAGATGAATCGGAAAGTAGCCTTCCTAAATTTCAAGGAGAAGAGTGGGAGGAACCAGCTGAACACTTGTTGGATTTTCATGATTTTATTCATCAGCTTCGTATTGTGCACAAAGATGTTCAGATAAATATTTTCAAGTATTCATTAGAGGGGATTGCTCGTGATTGGTGTAGATCTCTCCCAGTTGCAAGTATCAACTCTTTGATGGACTTTCATGCAGCTTTTAGTTCCTTTTGTAAATAATATTTTCCAGCTGAACATCTTTTTGAGGAATGTTGTAATGAGTTTTATTTCCTCCATAAATATTCTTCTATTCATGAAATCTAGATTTGTGATGAAGCATTCACTGAAGAAGAAAACATTTATCATGAAGATCAAGAGGTGTTGACTGATATTCATTATGTTAACAATAACACAGAAACATATGGCATCATATCAGAGGTATTTGTTTCTTTAAATGTTCATGAAAATCAACATGTCTCTTTTGAATCTTCTGATGATGAAGAGCAAGTGTATTTTGTAGTAGATATTTCCCCTGACTATGAAGTTGAGATAGATGATAAGCTAGTGACAAAAGCTAGGGAATATTTCTCTTTGTTTTTTCCTAGACTTTCAAAATTGAAGGCAGATGTTGTTTGTTGCTCTTATGGAGAAAATGTAGAGGATATTCCTGTCCTTGAAGCAAATGTTTTTGGCAGCCCTTCTTATGATGAAGAATTTGTTTCAAATGATGACCTAAAACAATCAATTTTTTATGAATATCCCAGTGAATATGATGAAGAGAAGAGATTTTTCATGGCTCCTTTGGAACCTTGTAGCATGGTTCCTGTGTATGATAATTATGAACCTGATCTTTGGGAGGACCATGAAGGAGAAAAGGAAGGGCTAAATGTGCATCTTGTCTCATGTCCAACACTGGTAAATGAACAAATATCGCCTTGGATTAACCAACCTACATCAATCCTTTACCCACATGTACATGATGAGAACATCAAACAACAGGTAAAAAATGATGCAATGAAGGATATGATTTCTTACCAGATTAGCATGCCTTATTATAGAATTTATGACCCTGTAGGGTTATGTATGGAGTAAAGTTTTCCAAAAGCATTGGAGCCTGGAAAATTATTTATCTTATCATCATTTGGGGGTATGGTTAGTGTTCCAAAAAAAAATTTCATTATGTTGTCATACTTCCCTTACCTTTTGTGGATAATTTGCAGTGAAAAGGAAAATTATGTTACCAAGCAGTGTGGGTGGCTATGGTGGAAGTTTTCTTTCACCTATCACATTGTAAAAAATCCGTTAGTCTAGGATTGTACATAAATAAGCTCCTTTTAGAGCATGTGTGTTTGTTTTCTTTTTTGTAATCAGAGTAGTGTACATGTCAGCATGTTTCCTTTATCAAATGTATCTGATCTTGAATCTACAACCCAACATCTAAGGCACTGGAACTACTTGTTCTTGGCAGGTCACAAGGAGCATGTCATCCCCTGTGGAGCCAATGTTATCACATAAAGTTGTAAAAGGGTCGCAGGAAGACAAATTACTTTATTTCACAGAAGCATCCAAACGTAACATTCAAAGAATCTCATTTCCGGATTAAAATACAAGCAGCGGGCAGGTTTATTTTTCCAATGATGGAGATCCCAGAAGCAGTTTAGATCAATGTCTCACATGTATTTGGCATGTCAAAGTTGCACGAGGTCTAGCACTAGACACACACCCCTAAGTTAAATATCAGGCACCACACATCCTTCTCCATCAGAAAATCATGATTTACTTTGGGAATTCGGGCTTCGAGAGTTTCGACTTCTCCCCTCTCCCTTTCATCTAGAGTGTCTTCTCTCGAATTCCACCGATTGTTGTCACGTGTCCATCCAAATCTAACTATCATAGTTTTCTTCAAGACTTCAGGATTCAGGAGTTTCAGCTTCCCCACTCCCGTTTTCCTTCGAAGTAGTTTCTCTCGAAGTCCATAGATCCAAGACACTTGGCACCCATCATTTCCGATGCATGGTGCTCATATGTTATAGACATGTGGCATCCAACTAGCGATGACACATCGCACTCATTTCAAGCATTTTTGGACATGTCTTCAACCTATTTTCAACTGACACATGTCACCCCTTCATCCATGACATGTCATCATAGCAACGTTAGGCCGCGACATCATCTATGGGATATCATCCTCCAGGAAGTTTTCATGTTCAAGCACCAATATTAGTGCCATATCCATCTGAGGTTTTAATGGATCCTAGAATTAGTGTGCAGATAAACTTTAGCGATGACGCTAAATTTAGCAGGTGCGCCCAGATCATAGATTGTGACTAGATCAACGACCATGTTTTTTTGCGGGGATGCAACATTCTCAAATGATAAAATTCTTGAGTGGTCCCTCAGTTAAAACCATGGTATAGTGGAAGAGATATGTGGTAGATGATGGTGAATTGCGGGCTCAAAAGCGGTGTGAATCCAAACTGCTTATGATGGCCCTATTATAACCCTATATTTCATAGGATCACCCAGTGATTAGAATCTCTTACTCTAATTGTATTGTATTGTAAATAATATTTTATTCTGCAAATGATTTACAAAATAAAATAAAAAGAAATAATAAAAATAATAAAAAATGAAAAGAGCACATAATATATATATATATATATATATAACCCCATGAAAATAAACTTGGTTGGACTCATATTATATAATCATAATCAAACCTTTTAAATTTATGTTGATAGGTTAGTGAATAAATTTGGCCAAATAGTCTAACCTTGGCCAAATATATTAGGTTAGAGTAATTATTAATCCAACATTGTAAGATGGATTAATGTGTTAGTTGAGTAGGCTAGGAGTTAGGTTAGTATTGCTCATTTCAATAAAAATTTCAAAAGGATTGATTAAATATCTTTTATTTGATTTAATTTGATGTGTTTACTAGGAAATGACCCCTTGGCAAAAAAAAAAAAATAAGGGGGAGCTAGCACTACCCACAACATATTTTTTATCCTAATTTTTTTGGGGATATGAACTTTTGTTGTTTTGCGACTAATGGGTGCACAATTTTTCAGCGGCTGATCAAGCAACACTCATATCAACGGCCGACAGTGTTTTTTAGACCCCCCTGACCTTTCTTCCTTTAACAATTGGGGGGGGGTCTGGGAAAAGTGGTTTTCCTAGAGCGGGCCTCGAGCAACGTGTCATCCTCACATCTTACTAGACCCCCTACTTAATTCCACTTACCACCTACCCCCCCTCTAGGAACCTGTCTAACCGCTCATCCAATACCACCCATTTCACTCTACCATCGTACCCCATTATCCTGCCACATGTCAGACCCCTCATGCCCATTGGCCAATCGATTCCATCCCTCATGACCGTTATTTGTCCAGTAACCACCCATTCCATAATGGACACCACCATGCATTTTTTAACCTCATTTCTTCACAATTTCCATATTGTTCACCGATCCAAAAACTGTTGACACAACATCAATTCCATATTTCAAGCCAATAATCTCCAAGACACACCCTCAATAGGCGCCATCAATCCAGGTAACCATAGTCATTATTTTTTCTCCTTCAAATATCTATTAGCTATGGCTCCCAAATATAAAACCACTGAAACTATTGAAAATCTATTTCTTCCCCCTCCCATTGACCTGGAGCGCATTCCCTTGGCTGAAAAATATTACACAGTTATAGAGCCGAAGTGTGAATTTGATTTCTTCGAATTACACTTCTGGATAAGAGACATTTTCTTAGATCAAAGTGATGAAATTCAACTCTGGGATTCCAATTTTCCCTTATACATGTTTTCCCAGACCTTTCATTTCCCAGATTTCTCCCTTAAGTGTCAAGCTCACTATCTTCCCAGCCAAAGGGCCATTGTATCCTCGTCTAGTGAAACCATGTTAACCATTACCCCTGAATCAATAAACCAGATGTTACAGATCCCCAAATTTGATTCTTCCAGCCCTTTCTCCATTGAAATCCTAAATGACCTTTATCAGAAACTCTCTTTCCCCAAAAGAGCCCAAATTTTCAAAATCTTCCTACAAGAATATGTGCAGTTTCCTAAGAAAAACCCTCCCTATTTGTCTTCCATTTTCTCAGTCAGGGCCAATCAAATAATTTCCACCCTTTGCTACCTGCTAGGATATTTTTTTGATGAATGGGTAGATGAACCTATCCTGGGTTTTCTGTCCATCTTCTCCACAGAGGAGAAATCTACAGTCCCTTTAATTTCAGTCAATTTCCAGCTGACATTATACATGAATAGTTCTTAAAATTCTCAACAGAAGGAAGTTCAGGTACTCCTTAGTGTTGGTGTACCTATTCCTTTTCTTTCATGTAGACAGATTCTCTTGTGCTCTCCAGAAATTAGATCAGGAAGGGAATCCTCAATGAGTGACTTCTTGGACCTCACTAGTGAGGAAAAATTCCACTGAATTCATCTTTAAATACTTCATTGATCATTTTTATCATCCAGTAGTGTGCATGTTGAGCAACAGAATTGAACCAAGAATCAATGAATAAGTCCAGAGAATTCTTCATCTCTCTGACTTGGCCAAAATAGGGGACTGGTATCTTTACCAGAACCATACTGATATCAAAGTATATGGGTGTGAATTTCCACCATATAAACTACCAAAATATCTCCCTATTGGGATATTTACATTGGAATATATCATGTAGATGATAAACTTTGATGACATCCATTTTGTTTCAGTGAAGAAGAAACAACAATTGAGAATAAAAATCCAAATTGGTTCTTTAATATGAAACAACAAGGCTATAGGAGAAGAGGATAACAACCTTTTGAAACATATGAACTTCAATATGAGCCTCACATGGAATTATGACCCATTTGGTATCATATCAGAACTCAGGGTCAAACAAAATAACCCTCCTTATGCTCATGCACATAAGCCTGAAGTAGAGAAGTACATGAATTAGACTGAGTAGCAAGAAAATACATTGTTGGAGACAGAAGAACAACCTCCCCCTGCCAAAATTTCACATAATATCACTCCTCAGGTGCAAACAAAAAAAATATCCAGGAAAGAGGTTTCACCTTCAGTCACAGAGGTGTTAGATGAAGATTTTCAAGTTTACAGGAAGAGGGCTAAAAATGGTCACACACCAGACTTGCTTAAAAAAGGAGAAACACAGTCCACCATAGTCATAGAGGGACCACATTCTTCAAAATTCTAAGGAAGCCAACACATTATGTCCACACCTTCATCCAAAATAAAAATAGACACTACTTTGTCAGTTGAGTCCTCTCATGAGCCAACAGGATCAAACATATTTGACAAATACAAAAAAATCAAGCTAAGGAATGAACTCCTAATTAGTAGTACATATGCCCAATTTTGGAAGAATAACTCTACTGCCCAGCATAGATTACTATCATAATTTGATACGGAGAAGTGAATAATTCAAATGGAAAAACTATAGGCACAATTACCTCATCCCAAGACATCTGCTGACTACAAGAAAACTTTTTTTTGAGTTTGATGTGAAGGAGGTCCATCCAGTAGACCAAATGGACATGCATAGTAAAACGGGGGAGATGATTTTCTCCACCTTGACAAATAGATCATTGACTACTGAAAAATTGTAGGTGTCTCTAAATAATTTCCAATATCAATTGAAGTTGGAAAATATATCCTCTTTGGCCAAAGATAATAAGATCAAATTCCTAGAAGAGTTAGTGTTAAAGATTGGATATGATCCATCAAATGTCAAGGAAGCTAAAGAATTACTGAAGAATAAAAATGCTAATATATCCTCCTTGAGAAAGAAACTGAAGCTTCTATCCACTGAGGATTCACAAGCAAAATAAATGGTTGAAAGTGAAGGCCACAAAGAGGAGATGCTAAAGATGATAATAGAGAAGAATGCACTAGAAAAAAGAGATGGAGGTTGAGTTAGATAAATTGGTCAAAGAGAAATAACCTAATGTGTATATGGTTGTTATTCCACTGGATGTAGTTCCTCTCATGTGAGTTAGTACAACAACAACAGCCACAACAAAAGAGATTCCATCATCTACCTAGTGAAAGTTCCAAATTGATCTGAAAAGTTGGTAAAGTCCATGGAAGATATGTCCCTTCAAGGGGAGGAAATCAGAAAATTGCAAGAAGAGGTAAAAACCTCCAAGACCTGAAGTCCATGTTTCAGTCCATCTATCATATATAAAGGCATAAATCTTAGAGACTCGTTCAACAACTATAGAAGCTGCAGAAGGAAACTTTCATGGCCAAGACATTATCTGAGGCCAAGGAAAAAATATGGATGGATATCAACAAATCCATGGTAGAGATATGGCCATTCATACAAATTATATTTGAACAAAATGAATTGGTACAGAAGGCCAGAGAAGCAATTGAAAATATCAAGGAAGAACTAGGAGAAAAACCTACAAAGACCACTGAGCTCATCATGTTCCTCAACTCCAAGAACAAGCAAGAATTAGAAGCATTGGAGATTGAAGATAGAAAAAATACCATCCTTGAGGTCAATAAGGCCTTGAATAAGAAAGGATTGATGTTTCAACTGGAGGAGAAGGCTCAGTTAATGGACATTGGAGTGCAGAGATTTTTCAGCAAGATTGAAGTACTTCACAAGAAGGGGCTTCCTAGACTACTCGTAATAAATGGCAAGCTTATCACTTTGTCAGATTACAAGAAGAAGATGAATACAGTGGCAAAGGATGGTTCCAAATTTGCAGGCATTCAAGGAAGCATTACTGGAAAGGCTTTCCTAGAAACATTACAGTTGGACCTGAGCATACAACATGAGGTAAAACACATTTTCATCACAAATCCCACTTTTGCCAAGTACATTGAGATGGACAAAATATACAGAAAGTTACTCAAGGTTTCCATCCCTAGTAAAAAGATATGGGAAGATTTGTGTTCTTTACTTGAGTAAAAGTGATGTGGAGTTTCGAGTCAGCATGGAGTAGACAGTCAAGTCAAAGATTATGAGTCAGCAACTGCTTCCACAAAATCAGCATCAAGGATCTGAATAGATCAAAAATATTCTTATATTTTGTAATTTGAGATCTAGTTAGTTAGGATTTTTTCTCCATAATATCCTTGTCATTTATGACAGGAGAATATGTAAACTATTGTATAAATACTTCTTCCTTCGAAGTATTGAGGGTTTATTTTTTCACCCAAGGAGCTATTTGTGTAATATTTTCAAAAGGATCTAACGGTAATAAAACAGACCAATTTACAGGATTCTTGTGTCGAATTGTTAGTGATGTTTCTCTTTCTCTGTTAAATGTCTTTCTATTATCTATAATCACTTATGTTTTGCAGATTCTAATCATTAAAAGGAAGTCAATAGAACAAAATTTATCTTGCATACTCTATCTTTGGTCTTTTAATGGTCTATATGTTATTCATCTGATATTAAGTAAGGAAATTCTTAACTACTTCTTTTCTTAGTGGACTTTCTCACCTTTTATGTCCAATACATCTCATTTAATCTTAATAGTTCCAACAATTTTATTATCTTTCCCTGTGAAGAAACCTCATAAAAAAATGCATTTGATTCTGATATTTAATACATATCCCATAGCCCAATGGAATTTTAATGCATTTCTTTAACCAACTTTTATAAACAATCAAACAAACTCATATTATCTTAACTAGCCTAATATCTAAAACCTAAACAAATCTAAATCATACAGAGAGATCCCTCTCTGAAATTGGCAGGGCTAGATTGCAGTTTCAAAAGTGGTTTTGATAAGTTAACTCTGTCAATTTATTCTACCCTTGACAACCTATGGGAATTACATAGTGCTAACAGGCCCTGCAATCACATGCTTATATAACGAAAAATATGAGAGCATCACGTGGCCACCCCCTAGGCATTAATCCTCGTCCCAATCTCGAGGAGAGATCAATTCAGAAAAGAAGGACTCATAGTTGAAACCTCAGCTCAATCCAATAAATGGAAAGCATGGAAATTATGGCTAAGGAGAAATAACTATCAGCCCAAGGTACCATGATGGACGATTTATTTTTGCAGGCCCACACTAATCTGAGCTTGCGTCTGACAGGAGGAAACATGCACAATTTCACATAAGGATGCGCAGATGTAAAACCTTGAATGGGATGGCCAGATCACACTCCTGGAAGTTGTAGGATGATCTGAGTATAAATAGATGATTTCAAGATTTTTTTATGGTCGTCAAGTGGTTGAGAAGAGATACCTATTTTGTAATATTTTGATAACAGAGTTGTTTAAGAATAGAGGCGTTTTTGCCGTGAAACATATTAGATATCATTTTTGGGGAAAAATCCATAGCTAAGCATGCTTGAGACAGAGGCATCTTGGGATGGGTGACCACTTGGGAAGTCATGGTTACCAAGTGCAAGCCCCGAAAGTGATGATTGATGCTATGTGATTCATTTCGCTAGTTTCAATCCCATTTCTTCACCCGTGTTAGCATCGCTTGATGCAATGAGTGCTAAGTGGACTATTCAAATCATGAGAATTATTGGTTAGTTGTGACTAATACTCATGGATATGGGTCATAGATTAATGACTTACACTACGCAGTTAATCCCAAAAATGATATCTAATATGTTGCACTGGGAAAGCCCCTCTATGCTTAAATAATAAGAGTGAAGGGAGCTCTAACTTGATAGTTCATAAGGCACAGTACTTGCTAAGGTTTTTTAAATGGGGTAGCAAGATAAGTGTGCTTTATTATGGGGAAAACTCCATAGCTAATCATGCTTGAGCCAGAGGCATCTTGGGATGGGTGACCACCTAGGAAGTCTTGGTTACCAAGTGCAAGCCCCGTAAGTGATGATTGATGCTATGTGATTCATTTTGTTGGTTTCAATCCCATTTCTTCACCCCTCTGAGCATCACTCGATGTAATGAGTGCTAAGTGGACTATTAAAATCATGAGAATTATTGGTCAGTCATGACTAGTACTCATGGATATGGGTCATAGATTAATGACTTACACTATGTAGTTAATCCCAAAAATGATATCTAACAGAGTTGTTCTATGGTTTTGTATGAGACTTGAGACTTTCACATTAATATAAGTCATCTTCTTTCATCATCTTGTTTAAATCATTGTTGAAACACTCGTGCATGGAGGATCCAAATGAGGGTTATGGTTGTATTGTAATGTAGGGTTGATTATAATGTTGTAACCTATTTCAGTAATTTTTGTGTTTCTTTTTTCCCTCTTATGTTGAAATGCTCGTGCATGGAGGATCTAGATGAGTCATCATATTCGCATGGTAATGGAGGTTTGATTATTATGCTGCTATGATATATTTCAGTGTCTGAAACTTGAGTTCAAGAGTGCTCTTGTGCCTAAGCTTTTCTTCACCAAGCTACTTGAAAGTCGGATACCCATGGAAGACTTGTCCACCTTTCTCACTAAGTCTTCCCTCTACTCACCTTTAACCTTAATCCATTGACTGGAGTTAATGAGGAAATCATTTTTCTATACATTTCTTGTCCAATTTTTGTGTTAAAACATTCTTGTACTGATTTTTGTCCATTTGACCTCCACTCATAAACCTACCTCCAAAAAAAAATTCATGGGTATTGGGCTTATCCTCTTGCATTCTAAGGGTGAATATCAGTGATAATAGAATTCATTCACACATTTAACAACACTTCTGACACAACAACACTTTTTTCTTCAACCATATCATTACCTGGTTCGGAGTCCCGCAACAGTTAGTTTATGATTATGGTAAAAAATTTGAGAATGAGATCTTTGCATAACTTTACTCAAAATTAGGCTTCACCCATGAGTTTACCTCCCCATACTACCCTTACTCCAACATACAGGTTGATGTTGTCAATAATTTCCTCAAAACCATGCTACAACGCACCATAAAAAAACATAATACCAACTGGCATCATATGTTGTTTTCCGATTTATGGGCTTATTGCATGGCAGTCAAAATTGCCACCAATTTTACACCGTTCCACCTCGTCCATGGGATCGAAGCCACCCTCCCTATTGAGTGTGAAATCCCAAAATTACGCATTTCTATAGATATCTTACCTGACACTGCTCCAATGGAGTGGCACCTGCTGACCTTAGAGTCACTTGATGAAGATCGTCAATCTTCATTACAACACAATGAGGCAACTAAAAAATGGTTCAAATCCACCTTCGATCGCTATGACAATCTTCACTCATTCAATGAAGGTAATCTCATGTTATCTTATCATATCACCCATGACACTCTTGGTGATGGGAAATTCGAGTCATTATGGCATGACCCCTTCATCATTCATCATTGAATCACTAAAGGTGCCTACATATTGGCTTCTCTAGAAGGCTACCATCTCAAAAAATCCGTCAATGGGTTGTACTTGAAGAATTTTTAAGCCTAAGCATAGCACCCCTACCTTAGGTTTCTCTTTGTACACATTTATATATTTTTTAGTCTTCTTTACAGCCACCACTCCTCATATCTAATCTATTACCCATTTTATTGACAGATGCATCATCCATCATCCTACCACATTGGTTACGCTGATGGTGTCAGTCGCTGGACCTAGAATCTTGCTTCGGCCTCTTGGGCCCTCTATACCCCCTCACATATACTACTCCATTCTAGTGTCTTATGCTTAGGAATGGGCACTAACAATCAATCTGAATATGATGTCATCATTAGCCTCCTCGTCGAGGCCATTCACTGCCACAATCATCACCTTAGTGTTCTATTAGATTCTCATATTTTCATCCTGCAGCTCAACAACATGTATCATGTTCATGATCCTTTCCTCTTCCCAAAATACCTGCAAGTTAGACTCCTATATTGCAACTTTGATTCCATCACATTTACACATATTCCAAGAAACCTCAATCAAGTAGAAGATCACATGGCTAACCTAGTATTGGATTGGCATTTATCACATTAAGAACATCATATACACAACATCATACATTTGTCAACAAATAGAAATAGACATCATAAATCATAAACACAAAAAATAAAGACAAGAATGATAAATATATCCATCATATATATCATAAAGGTCATCAATGTTTTACAATATATATATATATATACAACTTCACGTAGGATCATGAGTCTCATCATCCCTATAAGTACAAAACCAGGTATCAAATACCCTATAAAAAATCGGGCCCCCAAAACTGTGCATATAAAATCAACACTCAATGTGCCCCTAAATATCCCGCCCCCCCCCATGTCCTCTGTTAATCATAGGTGCCCCACTAGCTGGGGGCCCTCCATCTCCAGGAGGTAGTCGACCAATCATAGCTTCCCCCACCACTGCTTCCCTATGGAAAAACGCCTACCACTTCGCCAGTACCCGCACACACTATTCCAAGACCTCGTCATCTTGGATATGGGACCATACACCCTCTCGAACCCCCTAAAGGACCCACTTGAATCATCGACTCAGATCCTCTAAAATAGTTGCAGCATCTCCCTAGGGCTCTCTGGATGGTCTTGCACCAGTGTCATCTCATTGGCACCTCTGCATAGCCCTCGGCTCTGCGGGCTCCTGTTGAGTCATCTCCCATCGAGTTGGCTCCTAGATGACCTCCTCCTATCGACCCCCAGGTACAAAATATTCAAAATAACACATATATATTGTCATCATCCATATAAATGCCTGATCAACACTATCTACCAAAACCACAAAAATAGATAACACACATACCTCTCTAGTCCCAGTCCTTCCAAGGAGGTAGCACCATGTCTGGATCCTGCCTATATTCCATACTCATGTATGGATACTAGATAATCACCTATGGCATCTGCATCCATACTTGAGCAACTGTCATGAATTAATGTCCACCCTCCCCCCCTCTATGTCGAGCCAATACATGTGCCCACCGCATCAATCAAGGCTCTCTCCACGACATTGGATCGAATAGAATCTACAAGTGCAATAGAGGCACCCTCTCCAAAAACTAGGCCACCAAAATTAACTCGAATGAAAAATCACCAAAATCGGCATGCTGACATCGGTTTAGTTATGATACCATCTGGGTATGCATCAACACACCCCATGCAAATAGGTCTCCATCCAATACCTCCTCAACCACCCTTAGTTGACCACCTGTTATCCGTTGACTTCCCAAGGATCCATAGATCTTCACCACCATGGTCACGATGCACTCGATTAGCAAGTCATCTATAGCCTCAATCCACATGAGCGAACCCGACACAGGGTTCATCCCGGAATAATGTCAAGTTGAGATGGTATCCACCCTATATTCCCCTAGTATATGGGGATCAATGACCAGTTCCCTCCTATGGAATGGGAGTCTTGTAAAAAATAATACATCCTCTGCCGCAGAGAACTCCAGCTACTCCCCCCTCACCACAAAGAACTGCAGATCAGTGCTCCACATCCTAATCAAAACCTGGAGTAGGAACTCCTGGGACCATATTAGAAGACAGTTGAAAAACTTGAGCAACCCGCAGGATTCCAAGTGTCTGTGTACTCCAGGCTTCTCCCTCACATCCTCTCTCAATCGGTCCTAGTCCCACTCTCGCCAGTGGAGCCACATCGTACTCAACTCTATTGATCACCTGCATTCACCCAAGAACATCTGATCAGACACATGATACATAAAAAATCATCAACATCACAAAGTCATCCACCCCTAAACCTACACACGGTGCACATATTTCCACCATCCAGTTGTGCATCAATGCATGACTATTCTTCAAACAATTGTACACTAATGTGCAGTTTTCACACCCACAGTCATGCATAGGTGTGCAATTGTCACTCCTTCAGGTGCGCATTCAATGCACGCATGTTTTTCCTACCGACGCACCCATATGCATGGATTTCTCCAACATAGATGCACAGTATGTGTTGGTTTCCTCACCACAGATGCACATTCATATGTGCGCCACTGTTAGGAAAAAACATGCACAGAATGTACAGGAAATCAGTTTTACCCATGCACACATGCATGGGTATTCCCCTTTTTTCCCATGCACTAATGGACCCCTAACCTTTAAAACTCTTATACATCCCTCCGTTAAACCCCTACCTAACATCCATACAATTACAAAAATGTAGGATGATAAGGCCACTAACCTGTCTCTCGATGATCCCGTATCAGTAGCCTCATGCTCCCATAATCTCCAAAACACCTCACAGCTCTCTCACCAGACCAGCAATAGTGTCAAGTACAAATGAGGTGGCATTGTGGGCCCACCATCCATATATAGTCCCTTTTTCCCAACTTCCACATTCTATTACAGGAGCCCAGAGCCTCCATTTTCTAATCCATTCTCAGCCATGAGATCTTGATCCAATGATCTACACATTCACATTCCCCAGGTTATCATCTTCACTTTTCCCCGGAGGAGCATTTTTCTAATGCCACGTTCAGGTATGCATGATTACTTTTAGTTGTATCAAAAAGTTGTTATACGTTCTTTATCATCAGATATTGTTTACATTAGTTATTTCATGTTTTGTGTGCAGGTACTTGTTCAACAAGCTTATAGCCCCTTTAGGTATATGTTCGACATTGGCATGTAATTACTCTCTCTATAAATAATTGCATATCCCATTCACACCCTCTGACATTTTCCTTTAGGGTCCCCACATCCGTCTCTACAGTATCTTTACCTCTGCCACATTTTAATAGTTTCAACCGATAGCACTCTCCCCCACATGAGTTTTCTCCTTCATAGTTCCCCTTGGAAACTTGACACTCATGCTAATTTCCCCCCTAGAATTGGGAGTCCTTATAGTATTTTTCACTTCCAAGAATGAACCCCATACTTCTTCTTATCATATTTCTAACCTTCCCAATGGACTCCTCGGGTCATATCATCTTACACTTGGTTATGTTGACTACACCCTCACAGTTTCATTAGCCCTCCATCTCATCCACCATCAGTTTTCCCATATACATATTGTCCTCCATCCACTTACCTAATATAGAAACCCACCCATGGGGCTTCTCTTTCACAAACGTGTGCTCTCAACAGGACAAGCCATATTTCCCTAGGGCACATGTTTTTGTATCTCTATTCTCAACCCATATTATTCTTTATTTATTTTGTAATTGTATAAATCCCTTGTTTCCATCATATACATATCCTTTTTAGTTGTCATCCCCGATGGCCTTCTTTTACCTAGAAAAGCAACCCATGTCGCACTTGGTTGGGGAATCCACCCTTTTTTCATATTGAAAATGTTAACAAACCCTGAGTATCCCAAATCCATGTACCCATGATGTCTGATTTTTCCCACTTTGTTGGCCTCTGACACAATTTAACCCCATATCTAGTCATCCCCCTTATGCTAAATATAGTTTTACGGTTGCTTCAAAT
>ML823433.1:89841-126658 GCA_009831015.1 Picea engelmannii
GAATGGTTCTCCAGATCTCTTGGTTCAGCCAATTAATCGATGGGCTTTACTTTTTCTTGTGAAAGTTTCTCCTTCGGTTTGACAGTTCTCTTTTGTATTTTCTCTTATAGGTGGTACCGATACAAGATAAAATCTGGTATAAACCAACTAGGTAACAAAGTGGGAAAACTTAACTACTGGATAAGTTTAAGCTTGGGATAACCCTTTTACTCTAGCATGCAAACAATGGCTCTCTACCACAAGCCTAGTACTAATACATTAAACTGTTGGTGTTTCAATTATTGATCGAGATACAATTATCAAAAGAAAACATACATGCAATAAACGATGGAAAAAAAAATAGTTTCCTTAACTCTAATCATCAATTTTCATATTAACACAATGGTTTACTTTTCATCATTAAAGAAAAGAACTATAGAAACATTGAATTAGATAACTTATCAACGGATTCATAAGTTCTTATTTGTTATAGCATCCATTCATGAGATATAAATCAGAAATAATTCTTCTTCAAATCCAATCACACACGATTTTGAAAACAAACTTTGTCTATGGTCCTAACCAAGACTTCTAAATTAAGGTAGCTCTAAAATAATTCTTTACAAATCCAAAAATGAGGGTCTTTGCAACAACCATCGACCTTTTCTAGCAGGTCAATCCTCCTATTTATAACATATTATTAACTAAATATAACTATTAAAAGTGCAACTAAGTAAAAAAAAACTCGCCACATGGCTCTTTCTTCTCTCAGTATTCTAAGATTCATCAAATGATCTCACTTGAGTGGATGACTCTTCTCGTAATCTGACCATTTGACGAAGAGATCCTTGCATGTGTTGGAATACGAGAATATATGTTGTTCCATTGGGGCCGAAAGGATATCTCTTATCTCTACTGCATGTGCCCGATACTTGAATATTCTAGCATTCAACTGCTGCAACATGGTTCGAGATTTGATCGGGTGTTCCATGAACTACTTCACTTGACCTGGTGCCATGTTCGCCAACCTTGTTATCTCTGCATCCCATGATGAGTCTTGTTCAGCATGTAATTTGACTATGTCGTGCAAGTCGACAAAGTCATCGAGTGTGCCAAATTCGGGGAGGCCAATGTCTCTCATTGCCCGGTTGATCTTGGTCCATCTCTTTTCGCACTCGGCCCATTTCTCATGGATTTCTTGATGAGTTTCTTGGGCCATTTTTACCCAATATTCAGACGATTTCTTTATGCGGTCGATGTTTCTTTCCCTTAGCACCCTGATGTCGTGCTCTTCGGCATCTCGGCCCTATTGAACTGCACTGATGTATTCAATCCTTTCCACGGATTGGTGTGATTTCTCGTACCACCTTTCCATATCCTTGCATGTCACCAATTCCATGAGGGTGTCTTATTGAAGCTCGGTTATCCTTGAAGTGAATAGGTGTCGTTCATATGTAAATTTACTATAGGCCTCCTAGAATTCGCTCCTTAGGAACACCGCGGCATGTGTGGTGTCCTGGTAATATTTTTCCAAATGGCATAGATGTTCCAATTCCTTCAAAGCAGTGGTTGACTCCTCTTCATCCCTTTTTTCTTTTTCCAGGGTGGCATCTGTGATTTCCATCCCTACATTGATAAGTTCGAATGTCTTAGCATGCTCTATGGTTATTATTTTTTCCTCTGTGGTGATGAGGATGGAGCAATCTAGAGTAATCTTCCTCTTCTTGGTGGTTCTCTTCATGACATATTTCCTTTTCCATTCATAGAAGATGGCCTATATATCATCCACTTCATCCACGGGTTCAGGGATTTGCTAATCTCCCCAGGTAAGCATATTTCCCAAGCTTCTGACGGTGTATATTTGTTCAAGACTGGGTTCTTGAACTTCCTCCATTTGTTTTGAAGGTCTATCCTCCAGTTGTTTCTCATCGGGAGGTTGATTACCAGTTGAAATTGAAGAATCAGGGGTATGCTCGGTACTTACTTGATAATCGGTTGTTGAGACATCGATTTCCTACTATGGAACTTCTTCCTTTTTTTCACCTGACCCTGGATCGTTCGTCGAACTATCCATTTGGGTATATGGTACATTGATTATCTCAATGTCTAAGACACTGTCGACCTCCTAGTCATTCTTTGGAAGGCCCTTAATTTGAGCATCGAAACCTGAGGAAGATTCCTTCTCGGGATTTTTTTTCTCTGTGATCTACACCGAAGTCACCAGGGATACCTCTGAACTTTCCTCATCATCATAGATTGTTATCAACTCATGGAGGGGGTTTGGTGCACTTTCTCTACCTGATGTTCTTTCTATCTATGGCTGAGATGCAACATCCCCTGGTAATCCAACCTGTAGTGTTTTAACTTCATGGTTATCTAACCCGACAATTTCGTCAATTTGTATGAGCTCAAGGCCACTTGGACCTACCCGACTTTCTTCTGGGTTGTCTATAGGGGTCCTTGTCATTTCCATGAGGTTTGTATCATCATATAGATAATTAACTACTCATTGCACCTGTTCTATCATGATTAATCCCCTCGCTCGTTTATCCCGTGTCATAGGAAATTCCCTATCCTGCACCAGAGCCACCAGGGGAACCTTTGTTTTCTCTGTCGCTCTGATTTCTTCCTTGGCTCTCAGGGCCTCTTGAGTCGACTTCTCTATTGTCATCACCTGTTCATCCAATATCATGTCCCTAAACCTATTCATTTTGGGGTTGACCATCCTTGCTACCACCTCGTCCCAATCCTAGGCATTTTTTGTGAAGACTTCATCTTCAAATTTGTCATGGGCGTACGACCAATAGGAAGACACTTGTGAAGCATGTTGCAAGACCATTCCCTTTGGATCATTCTTGCAGAATCATCCTGTCTAAAATCTGAACTTGAGTTGTCTTAGCCCTTCTTGTTTGGCTTGAGCGATGTCCTTTACCAAGTAGAAATCTACATGGAAACCATAGGGTATGAATGCTTGCTTCTTGTCCTTGAAAAGGGTGGCATTGTAGCTTTTCAAGATGGTTTGATAGCATATTTCTCCTACTACAATTTGGTATGGGACATGAGCTAGTAGTAGATGTGGTGCTCTAGTGGCCTCGAACACCCTAATGTAGGTGTTGCACTCATCCAGGTACCAGTGACCTACTATGGATATCATTTTCTTGGCCGCAGTTGATAGTCTCGAGCATTCCTTCCTAAAAATAACAAAATAAATTTGCGTGATGAATTCATCGTAGATGGGGGAGTAAGACTTTTTATACTTGTTCTCCCATATCACACTAAAATAGATGTGGACTAGGAGCTATAAGACATTCCAGCTCAGATTCATGCCGATGAAGATGTTTCTGGTGCACATGGCATCGAGAAAATATGAATCCATGTAGAAAGTTGGTGTCTCTCCTTCCTTCGATTTCTGAGCTTGTTGTATATAGATGCTTAGTTGTTTAGAAATTATCACTCCCTAGTTGAAACTGCTCTTGGAGATCACCACTATGTAAGCCAAGGGAATCCATGCCTCTGAAAAGCAGGAGAAGTCCTTCTCTCCATATAATTGACAGATGAGAGCCATCAAATAGATGTATAGCTCCCTCAAATTGGTCATCCTGTGCCAACCAGTTCTCTAGTTGGTGTACTTCTTGTCCTCCCTCCACCATGAGGCCATTACCTGGCTAGTGTCGTGACATTCATAAAACTTCACCATGAAGTCTATTCTTAGTCGCTCCTCGGGATCTCTAAGCTTGTAGTATTTCTAAACTTCCACTGGTAAGAACACTCTAACACACCCACCATTTTCATCATTGATTAAACATTTGTTTGTGTCTATATGGTCGATGATCCACTTCAGGAATTCAATACAGGGAAAAATAAGGGTTCTTCTTGCCACCATATGCAGGTATGATCATCAGATTTTCGGGAACACCTCATCGTCGAGTGCTCTTACATATAGATCACTATGTGGGACATATTCCAGGTATTCCACCCAGCTAATCTTGTTAGAGAGTTCTCCCCACTGTAGGAGTGCAATATTGGACCTTGTGCTTGCCTTTGTATCTCCAAAGGATGAAGGCAGAATGAAAACCTTCTTCATCGCCATCTTAATGACAGGTTTCAGCCTCGAAGTGTATTCTGATTGTTTTGTGGCATCTGGAGAGGAACCTTCACCTACCTCTGGTTCTTTAAGCTTTGGTACCATCGAGGATTGTTTGGTAGTTTGATTTCTTGGTAGAATTGTTCCTACAACTAAAATAAACCTTTAGAGACTGTGTAAAAAAAAAAAACTGGATAAGAAACATATAATTTGTAGCCATGTAAAGTTTACATACTTGGATGCATACCTGTGAATCTTGCTAAAACCTGGCTATTTTGATAATCACAGGATCTTTGTAGCCTTCGAATTACTCTTCTTTCTTCTTCGGCTGCTCTGAATTTCCTCGTGCGCAGAATGATTTAATTTACAATGCCTCAAGAGAATTTAAACAGGGAAGAACTCACCATGTCGCATCATCCATTCAATTCAGGTGATGAGTGAAATTTTAACAAATCTATTGTCGAATATCTACAACTTAAATTCATCATGGGTTGACGGTGGAGGTGTGGGGGGTGATGTGGTCTATCGATGATTTTAAATGGTTGTTTTGATTTGTGAATGAGGTAGAAACTAATGCAGGAATTGGTATTAATTATCCCCTTAAATGATGAAAATTTGATCGTATCTAACGCTAAAACATCCCATCATGTCGCTCTCTCAGTGGGTGGATTGGGGATGTGCTATGAACATTTTTGTTGATTTCCTTTTGCAAAATCTCTAATGCCGATCAATCTCACCATACAATGTTGTTGTGGAAAAGATGACTCAGACGTGTGACTCGAACCTAGGGAACCAAGAATGACTTTTGGTAAAACTAGACCGTATGGTTCTTTAATTTGGTAAAGACATGTGGCATTTAAGACCGGTGACCTAATTCGTGTGTATTAATCAGATTTGGGACTTTATTTAAGCTATTCATTATAAAACAAACCTTATCTTTGTGATGCCAAAAACGTTTCTAGGGTCGGCGATTGGCGATAAACCTATCAATTTCTTTTCTTCGGATTAGCTTCCTCAAAAAAGTCTCGATGCTGAAAAAGCATTAGGGATCGGTGATCAAGAATATCTTTAGCATGGTCAGAATGTTTGTTGTGATCCTTTTGGGATTTCCCCAATTCCAATAAATGCATTGAGCATCAGTTATCGACGATATATTTTCTTTCTTTTTTAATGTCTATTCCCCTCGTCGCTTACCAATGTCGAAGGGAAATCAGCTATTGTTGGCACAGGGGCAGACCCAGGGTTCAATGCTACAACAACACACCAAAAAAACCCTAACTACCAGTCGTTTCGGCAACACCTGTGAATCATATGAAGTCTCACCTGAGGTAGAGGGAGGGGTCGTTGTAGGACTTGGGTGTCTGCAACCTTAGCTGGGACATAGATCTGTGATTATAATACTTGATAGAGCACTTAGCACTGTCAGTTCATCATTATTTAACCAATATCTACTTTGCAGATAAAACAGAGCATCACAACATTCACCCAGATCTAATGTATCTAAGCACTTAGCATAAAGAAATAGATTAGATCTAGCAGATTCGAGTATTAAGCAAGTTCACATAGGTCAGATCTAGCATCATAAGAACAAAGCATAAACAAATATATCTATATATATCAAATAACTTAGCAAGTAAGGACATAAACACATCAGAACATCGTACAGAGAAGAATAACACGGTATTTATGTGGTTCACCCCCACCCTAAGGCTACATCCACCAACTCTTCTTATTTATTAGCTTCAATCATTCAACTACATGCACAGAGACACAAAACCCTACTCTGCATAGGATAGGAGATCTGTGCGCACCTCGTCATATCCTCCTTCCTCGAGCTAGTTCTAGCACAAATCCTTTCACAGTCTGTTGCAACCACTTTCACTTAGCTCTGCAAGTTTCTCACAATATGCATAGAGAATCTACAAACCATACTTGCACTTAGAATTTATCTTATTGGCCATGCTACTTATGTCACCTACCTACTTATTTATACTTTAAAAAATAGGCCTAAGTATGGGTAAACCTATGGGACAACATCCCATACCGGTTACATATTCCCAAATCCAAAAAAGGACCCAAAAAGGGGTCGATATCCTGTGATCGATACTTCATCTTGTGCTCCGCCTTTGATAGGCTGTCGAAGTCCAAAAATAGGTCAACTTGACCAAGGATCTACCAAAACTTGGTCAAGGGCCAACAGGCCCCCAACACTCACCTGTGACTTGTACCAAGTCACTCTAGTCTGACTAGTTTTGCTTCGAACGCCTTGATCTTGGCTTGTGCTTCTTCGACTTATTGTTGTGCTTCGACCTCTTGTTCAAATAAATCTTGGATGACTGCATCATTGATAGGTCCCTCTAGATGTTATTCAACTATGGTGACAACCTGCTCTAGCTCTGCTCCTTGGACTTCTACCTCTGTAAACAATGGATAGGCCTTATCTTATATAGGTTGGAGCCTCTGAGTTACTTCCATAACTCTGCTTTGGATAGTGTGGATCTGTTGTTGGGCATTCCACTTCTCTTGGGATCACTTCATTCTTTCCATAGATGATAGGGGCTTCAACTGCACCTGTATCTTTTTGACTTGATACTTCGCCTCTTGGAGTTGCAACTCTAGTGTCTTCAGTTTCAGGTTCTCCATGAGTTGTTCATAGGTCTGGGCACTATGATCAGTGAGTTTCTTACATTTCAGGGTAAGAGCCTTTATCCTTTCAACTATGCTCTGGGAAATTTATTCTCTTTGGTCTTTTACATCTTGTGGGGTATCAGGTACAGTGCATAGCTCCAAATATGCTATGCGTTGTTGTAGCTGTTGGATGGCTTATGTGAGTCAGTTCACCTGTTGTGTAACTTGGTCGTCTGCCTTGATTTCTAAGACTGTCACAGAGTGAAGTGCTCTGTTGACCACTTCTTTTACTTTGAGTTTCTCCGGGAGAAAATGTTCCTTTTCTTGTTGTAGTTGTGCTTTTGCTTCATCAAACTTCACTTGGAGAGCAATCTTTTCCTGTTTTGTAGCACTATGTTGCTCTACGAGTACTCCTTGTACTTGTGTCAGATCTTGGGTGGCTTGCTCTATTTCTTCCTATGGTCATCAAAGGTGAGCTTCGACTGTATCGGCTAAGCAGTGGAGTTGGGCTGGCTCATCTCCCAATTCTGGTTCTCCCAGCACAATGGAGACTGTGTGACTGAACTGTAGTGCCTGATGTACCCCTCAGAGTTCAGTCTCAATATGATCATACATCTCCTCTTGCTTTGCTTCTTGCTTCTCTGTTATTTCCAGCGAAGCATCTTGTAGGGTTTCCATGAGGAAGTCGAAGTCATCGGAGGTGAGGAAAGTCTACATCTTGGTCATGGTGGCCTTCAATTTCTTCAAGGAGGAAGGTTTTTGAGGTTAAACTTTCCTCTTCTTCAGGGGATCAACCTCGTCTCCTTTCTTCTATTCGACTTCTTTGTCATCTAACTCTTCACCATCACCTCCTTTCTTTGGTGATATGGAAGCAGTCTTCACGGATGCACTGTCTAATTCTTGGAACTCTTCGATCTTCTTTGTCCTGCTGAGTCTGGGTGTATCCTACGCAATTTATTGGCAATCGATGTCGGATATCTTTGCAAGGTATGATGGAATAAGGAGGTCCACTGATAATTCCTAAGTGGTCTCCTTCAAGTCCTCCTCCATCATCTTATAGTGGTACTAAAGTTGTTGCTTGTGTTTGTCGGTGCACATTATGATGTAAATAAAATGTTGATCTGCACTGAACTTCATCAAAGGCCTGAACCGGTGTAGAGGTTTTGGATTCATACGAGGCTTGGACTGTATGGATATCTTCATCTAATTGTAGTAGGTATGAAAAATAGCATTTGACTGCCACTTTTTATTCATGTCACTTGAATACCACAGTGTACTGAACTTTGCAACCATTGGTTCAAATGGCTTGATGTCCAGGAAGGTTGTACCTTCTAGCATCTCCTAGGCAATAAAATCTATAAGGATCAAGAGCTAGCTGAAATGAAATTCATATCCTTGATCCTGTGCTTCTCTCCAGTCGAGTTCCAACTGGTTCACCAGGTACTTCGCCCAGTTCATCTGAAGGCCTTCTGCACACTTCCCTGTGAGGTCGACTACAAAACTGGTGACTTGGGTAGGTTAGTTATTTTGTACTAAATTCCCTACAATCAACTGACAAGCGAGGTGCATTATGCCACTCTAGATAGAAGATACCTTGTAGCCTCACATTCCCTTCTCGACATTTCCATAAGTGTCCTTGATATTCTATGTTAGAGTGTGATCCATGGACTTTAATTGGTAAAACTCATGTGGATCAGATCCTTGCATACTCAAGCCCATGATCTGATTGATCAACGTCAGATCAACTATTATACAATAGTTTAGCCACAAATAGCCACCATGGTAACAAGAAAGCAACAACTTGACACATTCATTGACTTCCTGGTGTCTATCAAAGTGGAGAATCTTCATGACGTTCAGAAGGGTGGAATGCGCAAGGTTCATAGTCCACGACTGGGGGATTATCTTCGAATTCTTCCCCTTAGTTCCGGTCAAGTACTTATGTGGGGTGATCATGTTATAAAATTTGTGATATCTGAGGTTGAATTCGCTAAACTTCAACACTGCAATCTTATCTTGGTCTGCTCAAAATGCGTGTATCCCCTTCAGAAGGTACACTGTAACCAAGTTGTATTTGAAATCTCTGGGCACATTGTCTCGATTTACTGCGCCGCTCGAAGGTGGAATATAGGTGGGTAATATGGTCAGGATCAATTTGTCATTTGTTATATCATCCCTGTGCTTGGTTCACTTTTCATCTGATGGTTGGAATGAAGAGGTTGGTTGTCCTCTCGTCGACGATGCTTGTACACCTGTAGACATTGACATGACTCTTTCATTCATGAGGTCGATCAGAACTTATTCAACAGCTTTCTTTGCAGTGCTCATATCATCCAACATACATTATCAGGGTTAGAAATCTCGAGTTCGGAGGGTAACTTAGATATTACAATAGAATAGACAACAAGAGTGTGATGATCATAAAATCAACTTAGTCCGCGGGCTCAAAATTTCGGTTGGAAAAAGGTTTCTCGGTGCATGGCGCGACGGGACAAATAGGTAACTCAGAAATGGGTTTCTTTCAATGGGTATGAATCCTTCATTAACTTTGTTTTGTCTGTTATGGCATGGTCCCAATGGTTGGATGGTGAGTTGTCTATCCATAAATGTCTTTCTACCCGTTTGGAGCATTGGTCTAACGGTTATAATGTCCCTAATGAATATATTTCTTCACCATGGTGAAGTTCCATGTGTCGATGTTCTAATATCCTGACGAAGCTCCAAGTTTGCAAAGTTTCCTTCTGCAAGGTTCCCTCTGGAACCTTCTGCAACTTGTCGATCTTAGATCTCTTCTTAATTATCTTTCTAGCCTTCTTCCCAGTGAGCTTCATCTCGGGATGCCTTTTTCCCTTCTGATTCTTATCTTCTTTTGGCATAGTTACTTCACATTGTTGATATTCTTTCCTAATATTCAAGGGTGATCCTTCTTCTTTATCTGGAATAGGTACTTTAATCTTCTGTGGGTCTTCTAGTGTTCTTGCAACTTCGACATCTGGGTCTCTGATGTTAAATAGCTTCAATCTTTTCTTTTGTTCTTCAATCAAGTGTGTGATCCTTCTAGTCATGAATTATTTTAACTCTTTCTTATTTTGCTCTAAAAATTATTCTTCTTCTTGCCTTCTATCCTGATCTCTTTCAATCCAAGGTTTACTAGTAGTATGGTAAATGGGGCATTGTTCTCAATAAATTTAATAATCTCAAAATCTTCCTCTGTCGAAGTTCCATGGGCATTCATAGGTATCCGAGTGAGCTTTCCACATAGGTTTATCAGCTTTCCTTTGAATAGTCCTATTCCTCCTAATGAAGGAATCATAGTAGGCCTCCCTATAGCTTCCCAAGTTCTCTCTGTCATGATATTCACCTGTGTTTCCTCATCTACAACACAGTCCATTTAAAAGTCTCATATTCTTGTTTCAAGGCATTCTTTTTCTTTGAATATCTCTGATAATCTGACATGTCGGTGGTTATTCAGGGTTTCTTCCATCTGTAGCAATACTTTCTCTGATTCTTTCTGGGATTCTGTCATAATCTTAGTTTCTGGATCTACATTAGAGTTTTCTTGGTTCATATTCATTCTTTCAACCTTATCAATCATTCTAGGGAAATCCAATACTTCATGGTTCATAGATTTACAACAAATACAACTAGGTATTCTCCGAGGGAATTCCTTAGCAAGATGTCTCGATCTTCTGCGACTGTAATAGAGGGTTAATCCTCTCTTTATTTTAAATGATCCTCAACCTTTCCTGTAATGCACACTAGGATCAGGGTAGCTAACCTGCAAACATTTCTTTCTAGGATCCTACATGCACTTATTAGTCCAAACATTATTTCTATGCATAGGTATAGCATATTTTTCACTATTCTTATCAGATATACTCATATCAAATCTTCTTTAATCTATTAATATCCTAGTTTTCAAGCTAGGATAGAATCTATCAAACATACCTAGATTCATACTATTGAAACAAAAATTTCCACTTATCTTACTTCTACAAAGCACAAAGTTTCCAGATCTAGAATTTTTCAATATTCTTACCTTTATTAGAGCAGATATCTTTCAGATATTACCTCTTTTAATCAAAAAGTCACACTTTTTCCTTTCTCAGAGAACAAAGATTTCAGATATTACCTCTTTTCTTTAGATCAGACTTATTTTCCTTAGCACAGAGCTTGTCAAACTAAGTAGATTACTATGCACTAGAGCAACAGATCTACGTGCAAAGATTTCACAATTTCAGGTTGGATCTTTGCACAAAGCTTATTCTTCCTCAGTTCTCAGCAATCACAGTTTCAAGTTCCGGCAACGGAACCATTTGTTGGCACATGGGATGGTTCAGCTCCAAGAGTGCACCAACAAGCCCTAGCTACTGGCCCTTTTGGAAACACATGCGAGGTAGATGCATTGTCACCTGAAGCAGTTATGTGGGGATTGCAAAACATATATGTCTACAACCAGAAGGAATGTAAAGTGGGTTCAAAGTGATTGACACACAACAATATAGTATTATTTATATTCCTAGGATCTACTGCGCAAGATTTATCTATCAGATCTAACATAGTAATTCAATAGCAGTATATCAATAACAAATAACAGAACACCAATCACACATACACCACAAGATATACGTGGTTCACCCTATCTCTAGGGCTATGTCCACAGAAATGTGCTTTATAATGTATTAAGATGAAGCATACAGTTCTTTTATATGCTCTTAGCTAGCATATGTTCTCTCTTCTCTTTGCTATCTCTTCCCTCCCTGTGCACCCAGCTATAGGGTTTATCTTCGCACCCAACTAAATATCTTACAATACAAAAGTCTCTTGTACTCAACACTTCTCTATCTCATGATATTACTCACTCGATCACACAACAACAATCAAAACATAAAAAATAGTAGCAACAATGACAAAAACCCATCCCAGGTCCTCTTGACCTCTATTTATACATTACAATCACTCACCGACATCCTTAGGCTGAAACCTAGGTGTCAAAACCCTAGATACAAAAACCCTAGGTGTCTAAAACCCTAGGTCAACTTGACCCGTGTTTTCAAGGCTTCGCCAACCTGTCTTTTTTTCATTCTCGTGCAGTTCTCCAAAGAATCCAATGGTGGCTTTTTCCACTTGTTTATTTGTCCATGATCCTTCTTTCTTTCTAATCTATCATCCTCGATCTCCTCATCCAATGACTTGCTTCCTTTTACTTCACTCTGTCTTTTCTGCTCTTTTGCTCACTTCGACCTAGTAACAATCACTGTGTCTTCCACACAGTTCACTTTTTTCCTTTTCTTCCTTGATCTTTGCTTACTTCCATAACCAAGGGCCAACAATTATCGGCGATAACCTTATGCAAGACTTGTCACAAAAAAAAAACTTCCTTTTTTTGATGTCGAATATGAGCGCGTCGGGTGAAGTGTTTCGACTGCCGATTCTTTATTTAGTTTTTAAGGTATTTTAATTCATGGGGTTTCATAAGTTCAAACAAACTTGAATAGGTGATGAGAGTCATGAGAATAAGAAAAGACAAAAAACATTTTCTCGAAATGAAATCGAATCAGACAGTGCAAAAGATCAAGTGGTACCAAAAAAACAAAAATTGACAGAGGTTTTTTTAGGGTGTGTTGAGTGCTCAACAAATGGAGACTTACTGGGTGAAATCAGAATATTTGTTCCTACCTCAGGCCCAAGTGAAGGTGACGCAAAAGCTAATTAATATCTTAACTTTTTTTTTTTTTTATCAAAGCCTCTTTCATCCTTGCATTTGAAATCCCCTGGTTGGTGCATTTGAGCCTGCCTGTGGGGTTTTCAACCTTTATTCAACATTCGATTCCTATGACCCTAAATCACACCCCCTTTGACAAGATTCTAGTAAAGCATTCCCTGGCACTAGGCCCTTTTAGTTACCCTTATTCACTTGCTATGGTTTTGCTCCGCTGCCAGGGAGTGTCCATAGCCCCGACGGAGTCAACCCGACGTCACAAACCTTTCTCCGCTATCAAGAAGCATCCATAGCCCCATCAAATTTATCTGCATACCCTCTCCTACTGTGCACTCATTTGATATAGTTGATTTTATTTCGGTAGAATTCCCTAAGCGAGTGGGAGAGAAGGATGTATGTTATTTGCAAAATGAGATGGTTAAGGTGAAACTTTGTTAGCTCTATCTCTAAGATACATGTAGTCCTTTCCATATTACCATATTTCCCTTAAGTTTTTACCAGAACACCCAGTAGACACTTCATCACTTCTCCAAGGTTTTTCAACTGCACAGGTTAGATAGAGAACCCCTTAAAAAAAACACAAGTCCCCTAGCACTTCTTGTGTTGTACGTGAGCGATGAGTTAGGAATAGAGTTTGTCATATCGCATGAATTAAGGTCAACCATTTCCTTGAAAAACACAATATTCAAAAGAGAATAAGTACAAGAAGAAAGAAACAAAAACAAAAAGTATTTGCAGTTGACCTACCTGAAACAAAACATCATGAAAATGCACACACCAAAATAAAATGTTTTTTTTTTTTAGTGGAAATATTGTTTTAGGGATTGGCCATTCACAAGGAGGGCATTAGGTTCCCCCCTCATATTCTGTGGTTGATACGTGCCTACCCCAATCTTCTCGGCCATATGGAAAGGTCTGAGCCATAGATTATGAAACTTATAATGTTTTCCTTTAGGCTCATTTTCTCTGTCCCATTTTAGGACTAAGTCTCTCACTTCAAAATTCTTCTCTTTAACCTTATGCTTATCAAACCACCTTTGAACTATCTATTTATGAGCTATGAAATTTGATTTTTCTTTCTCCCTTTCTTCTTCTAGCATGAGGAGGGTATCAATTGTTTTTTGTATGAATGATGAGGGTTGTCCTCTCAAATCCTGAGCAAGTTGAAGAGATGGAAGATATAGCATGTTTGAGAGAATGGATTCCTGTCTATACACAAGAAAGTATGGGGAATTCCCTATAGCTTCCTTGGGTGTAACTCTATCGGCCCATAAAGAATTATGAAGTGAACTATGCAAATTTATCTGGTTGTCTGCAACTCTTTTCTTCAATATCCTCACTAGGTTCTTATTAGTTGATTATTCTACTTCGTTCCCTTGTGGATAATAGTTTTCATAGTATCTAATTATGATTCCTTTATCTAGAGAAAAATATGTTAATAAGGTGAAGGAAACTTAAGTTGCATTATCAAAAACAAGTACGGAAGTCACACCAAACCTTGTGATCAACTATTGTTCTATGAATTGGATCACCACCTTTTCGTTTACATGAGTCTGAGGGATGGCCTCTGCCGATTTCATGAAGTAGTTTGTGGTAGTTAGTATGTATTTATGTTGTTTTGAGGAACTCGATGTAATTTATCCTATGATATCTAACCCCCATTACTCGAATGTCCTAGTGAAAACCACGGGTTGGAGCGGGACAACTCCTCTATTTTCCCTCCCCATGATTACTTGACACATCTTACAGTTCCTAGCATAGGTATGAGCCTCCTTGAACAGAGTAGGCCAATAATATCTAGCTCTCAGTATTTTATGAGCAGTGGTGTTTCCTGTGAAATTTCCACCTACAAAACCATCATGGAGATCCTTCAGAACTTTGTCTGCATCTTCACGTTTGAGACATATTAAAATTACCCCATAATAATTAACATGGAAAAGCACCGAATTTATGAGGCGATATTGTGAATATTTTAACCTGAGGGTTGTCCTTTCCCTAGGGTTTAGGTTTTTTGGGCATGTCCCATGATGCAGTAGATAAGTTAGTTTCTTTTACCAAGATTCTTTCCCTGGGGAGACATATGAAGCTTCACCACACCATAATGCCAATCCATTCTCCCATCTGAGGTCTTCATTTACTTGGTCCTGAGCGTCAGCTTCCAGATTGCATAACCCTTGTCCTTTAACCAGTTTAGCAGGTTTTATATCTAAATATAATTCTTGGACTACCGCCATCCAGTTTCTTATTCTTTCCCCAATCTCATGTTGAGTGAATAGGGATCGGACTGTAGGGTAGGGCACTATGACTTTGATATGATTCTTCAGGATGTAAGATCTGGAGTGTTTCATTGCCTTTTATATTGCATAAGCTTGCTTGTCTATAGAAGGGTAATTTAGTTCGACCCCTTGGCTATTAGTGATCAAGAATGATATTGGGGCCTCGTTGTTTTCATCATCCGTCTAAGTCAATACTGCAGGTAGCGATTGGTCGGAGGTGAAAATATAGAGGAAGAAATATTTGCTAAAATTGGGACTTTGCAACACTAGGGCTTGAGATATCGCAGTGTTAATATTTCTAAAATCCCTTTTTCGTTCATTGTCCCACTTAAATTCAACATCCTTGTGGATCATATTTTGCAAGTGTTTGATTGTTTTAGTGAAATCGGGGGTGAATTTCCTCACAAAATTGATTTTCCCAAAGAATGATTTCATAGCTTTTTTGTTGTGGGGTAATGGAAGTTGAGATATAGCCCTAATTTGTTCTGTGTCTATGCGAATGCCTATTTGAGATATAATGTGGCCTAACAACTTACCTTCCTCAACACCAAATTTTTTTTCTTAGGGTTTAAGTATATACCGTATTTCCTACACCTTTCAAAAATATGGGTTAAATTTTGGATGTGATCTTCTATGTTCTTTAAATACATAGTCACGTCATCCAAATAGACTACTACACATTTCTTGATTATCCATAGAAACACTACGTCCACGGCCCTCTGGAAGGATTACCTTGCATTTATTAACCCAAAGGGAATGCGTTTATAAGTGAAGGTTCCCCACTTGGTTCAAAAGGTAGTTTTCAAATGGTCTTCCACTGAAACTAGTACTTGGTTGTAACCTGAAAAACCATCTAGTAGGTAGAAAATCTCAGAGCCCAACATGGTTTGCAAGAGTTTCTCCATTGGTGGGACTAGGTATTTGTCCTTTTTTTGAATATCTGTTGAGGTTTATGAAATCTACACATAGACAAATCTCCCTTGAATTTTTCCTCACAGGAACCAAATTTGTTACCCATGCCAAGTGCCAAACCTGGAAGATAATTTTGGCATTTATTATTTTCTTTAACTCCTAACACATGAGAGGTTACAGGGATGGGTAATACTTCTAGAGATTTTGTTGGAAGGGTTTCACTTCATGTTTTTATGGGATAGTGTGTTGAATGATACATGTATCATATGTATTCAAATCTCGGTAGGACCAAGAAAAAACATCTTGATATTGTCTGAAAATTTTGAGATAGGACTTTGTTTCCTCCTTAGATACTGTCTTTACGAGATTTATATTCTTGGGGTTTTCTGAGGTTCCTAGATTTATAGTTTCATGCATGGGATAGGAAATCCCCATCTTTGTATTGGTTGACCCTTTGAATCTCTCTCTTAAGTCAAAAAGGTTTTCTAAATTGGCTATTCCCTTCGATATCGTGTGAGACCTTGGTTTGTCAGTCGGTTGATCTGTCAGAGGATCGGTTTCTATTGATTATTCCTATAATAATCCATCGTCAATAGCCAAGTGATCCAGGTGGATATCGGTGGCCACCCACCTTTTCCAAATGGCTCAAAATGACTTTCTGGTAATTTTGGCAATTTACTATTTTTAGCAGTTTTTTTGGGTCCTAAACTTCCAGGGCCATTTTGAGGCCCTAAATGATGCTTTTTTGGGTATGTTGCAAATAACATCTACAATGCTGTTTTGTCTCAAGCGTTGTAGGCCTTGGATAGATATTTCCAACGAGCTATCACACGCCTAAAACGAAGATCGTATGCAAAAGTTACGACCCCAAGAAGTTGATGTACTCACTTACCCAAACGGGTCCCACATGACTTTTAGCGCTTCATCTCCTAGGGTTAGGTTTTTGGGTGTCTAGGAATTTTGGCATTCCCGTTTATTGTAAAAAGGCCTTCAAAGCCTCATTGTAATCATCTTCTCACGGATGCGAGTAGCCGTCACATCTCTTCTCAGAGATAAGCTGCCACCATTATAGCGAGTCTTTCACTCTATATTTTTACAGTCTCTGTACATTTATTTCATTAATAGCAATCGTGTATTAATGTATATCTGTGACTCTTGTTATTTCCACTATATCTTTGTTATATTTATGTGTTATATCTTCGCTCTCATTTCGTGCCGAAAATAATCTGGATCAGTGGTATCAGAGCAGGCTGCTCTTGATCATTTTTTCAGTGCATGTCCTCGACGAGGTCCGAGTATAGAAAGTTGGGTCTTGAGCTTGTCTCTCTTGAAGACAATTGCTCTCGCACACCCTAGAAACCCTCAATGGTGGAAGAAAAGAAAAACGATGGAGCAGACGATCCTATCAATCTGTTGCTTGAGCAAGATGTCACGCGACAGAGGGACGAAATGATGGAGAATTTTTCCCACATCCTTCAACACTTGCTGATAGCATCATACGCATCTTCATCAAGCGACCACTTTGGAGGAACCTCACATTTCAAGGTACAAGTTAATTTCGATATTCCTGTATTTGAAGGACAGATAGATGCAGAAGCCCTAGAAAAATGGTTAACTCTGCTAGAAGGTTATTTCTCTGTTCACAATTTTTCTGACAAAGAAAAGATCACCTTTGCACTCCTCATGTCAAACATTGGTGGGAAAATTACTAGGAGAAAAGTTCCACAGAGGAGTCTGGAATATATGGGGCCGATCCCACCTGGGATTTTTTTGTGGATGTGGTAAAAGAACAGTATTACCCTGTTGGCAACTATGAGGACCAGTACATGAGATGGACCACACTGTGGCAAGAGAGGGGCCAGGTAGTTATGGAGTTCACCAATACCTTCCATACCTTGCACACCAAGCTGGGTATCAAAGACTCCGAGTGACATTTGGTTCTGGACATCTCATCACTCGGTGTTGCTTATCGATATGTTGTTAAAATTGAGCAGAAATTTAAGCACCAGAACAAACGGGAATTTGGGTCTGCAAATCCGCAACAACCAAAGTATGACAAAGATGGCCCTAACAAACAATCTCCTGAAAACCAATCCAAGAAACAGGAAAATAAGGGTCACGAGAAGACAAAGAAGGACACAAGAAAATGGTGTGATTTCCACAAAAGCCCTTGGCACAACACCGATGAATGTCGCTCAAATCAGTCATTGGTGGCCGAGATCAAAGACAAGGAGCCGAACCCTAATTCAGAATATGATTCTGAAAATAATGGTAAAAGACAGATCATCAACGCAGACCCCACTGCTATTGTCGCGCCCGTAGCAATTCAACCAGAAGAACCAACAGATCCTGAAGAGGGGGAGTGCCTTTTTCATTCACAGATGTGGGTGAAGGAGACCCCACTGCATTTTATTGTTGATAGCAGAAGCCAGAAGAACCTCATCTCAGCAGAGGTCGTCAAACAGTTGGGATTGTCGACAACACCACACCCGCAGCCATACAACATCGGGTGGCTTCGGCAAGGAAGAGATCTCTATGTCAACCAATAGTATCGATTGTCATACGGCATCCAACCCTTCAAGGATGAGGTATTATGTGATGTTTCCCCACTGGATGTCTGTGATGTTCTCTTGGACCAACCATATATGTGGAGACGCCATGCTATTTATGAGTCTCGACCCCGTAGTGTCATTGTTACTTTGGGGGGTCATCTCTACAGAATACCAGAGGTAGTTCCGACTACTGTTCCATCTAAAAAGTGTCGCAAGGTAGTATCTCATACTACAAAATTCATCTTCTTCACAATCTATTCAAAAGGAGAACAAAAGGACACTGCAACCACTACAGCCTTGCCCCAAGCACCTTCTATCCAATAGAAGAAGGTCGACAAGGCTGCAGCAAAGTGAAAAGATTCCTTCTGCACATTGTCCTCTCATGTATCTCGACTTGTTGAGTAGCCTCAACCGCAACAGGTTCATGACAGATTTCCACAAACTGAGTTGCGCGACGTCTCCAGCAAGACAAGCAGCTCACCAAGATGCAGATTCAACAAATGCATTTCCCTCTCCCCCGGGAACTCAACGCAATGGAGACCATTGCTTCCTAAGGAGGGAGGATTGATCTAGGTGGATATCGGTGTCCACCCAACTTTTCCAAATGGCTCAAAATGGCTTTCTGGCAATTTTGGCAATTTACTATTTTTAGCAGTTTTTTTGGGTCCTAAACTTCCAGGGCCATTTTGAGGCCCTAAACGATGTTTTTTTGGGTATGTTGCTATCGCAAAATAGCATCTAAGATGTTATTTTTTCTTGAGAGTTGTAGGCCTTGGATATATCTTTCCAACAAGCTATCACACGCCTAAAATGGAGATCATATGCAAAAGTTACGACCCCGGGAAGTTGATGTACTCACTTACCCAAACGGGGCCCACATGACTTTTGGCGCTTCATCTCCTAGGGTTAGGTTTTTGGGTGTCTAGGACTTTTGGCATTCCTATTTATTGTAAAAAGGCCTTCAAAGCCTCATTGTAATCATCTTCTCACGGATGCGAGTAGCCGTCACATCTCTTCTTAGAGATAAGATGCCACCATTCTAGCGAGTCTTTCACTCTGTATTTTTACAGTCTCTGTACATTTATTTCATTAATAGAAATCATGTATTACTGTATATATGTGACTCTTGTTATTTCCACTATATCTATGTTATATTTATGTGTTATATCTCCGCTCTCATTTTGTGCCGAAAATAATCCAGATCACCAAGTCTTTAAAATTATCCTGATTGGTCAAAAATTTTATGATTTGTTCACCTCCTTCAAAGACCTTCCAATTAGAAATATTGTTGGGAAACGGTTTGTAGAGAAACTCCACAGTGAATCGGGAGGCTTCATAGTCTTCTAGAGGTAATAGCCTTGAGGAAGTGGTGGCCAGATAATCAACAAGAATGTTCTTTGTTCTGGGGATCGCTGTAATATTGAAGGCTTCAAAATGCTCTATTATCCTGTGTACTTCCTGTTGGTAATTCGTCAGGTGTGGAGAGTTGCAATGTATAGTATTCCTTACTTTTCTGACAATGATTCCAGAATCTCTGAAAACCTTCAATTCTTTAACATTTAAGTCTATGGCTTTCTTTACCCCTTGTACCATAGCTTCATACTTGGCGATGTTGTGTGTGCACTCAAATTATAGTCTACAGGACAGGAAATGTTGTTTGCCTTTTGGATCAATGAGGATGAACCCTGCCTTGACCCTTCTTGCAATTTATATCCATCAAAGTATAAGGTCCAAATTGATGAGAAAAATTTGCCAGTTCCCCTTGTTCTTCCACTTTACTCCTTTCCTCCTACCTGTTCCGTGATTTCTAATGCAGGTCCTTGATAGAAGTGGGTTTCCTCTATCATTGTCGACAAGTTTTCTTAAAAAATCATTTCATAGTTTTGAATAAGAGGGACCTCATATGAGAAGGGAGAGAAATTCCCAAAATCAGAGTCATAGGAATAATTTCCTAGCACGGGGAAATATGTCTATGACAGTTCATTGAGGGTTTCTAAGTCAGTGACAGTATGTTTTAGATATCTTTCCCTATCGATCATGATCATGTTTGTGTGACCCTTTAATGGAAACCAAAGGTGATCCCAATCTATACTAAATTATCTATTTAACTTCTCAAACCAATCTCGTCTCAATAACAATCCATAAGCTTCTAGTATATCTACTACAATAATGTCAATTAATCGCACAAATTTAGGTTGCGTCGCTATTCTAAATTTTCAGCTAAGGATGCTTTGGCAACCCTCTTCACAAACATGGAAATAGAAGTTGGGAGAGAGTAAGCATATACTTCAATTTTCAACTCCTGAGTGGGTTTAGCTTTGGGTTGGAATTTGTTTAAGATAGTGGTGAATCTTTGATTGAATCCTTTAACCTTCTCCTTTAAACTCATGGTGGCGGAGAACAATTCAACCATCAAATATCTTGTGGTGGTTTCTTCTACAAATTTGTCTAGAAAATCCTTTTGAAACTTCGTCCAACTAGTTATGGATCCTACAGGTAATTTAAAATACCACGTGGAGGCCGAATTCTCGAAAGTGTAGGGGAAAATCCTATATACTATGTCTTCATGTTGAACATTCATGAGTCTAATAGCTAGTATGAATTTTTTGATATGGTCTTTAGGGAATCTCGAGGTTTCAGGGTCAAATTTAGGGAGTAACTTTTCTGGATATTGGGGAAGATTATGTACTCATCTAGGGATAGCCAAAGAATATCTAGCCAACCAAGGTTGATTATTCTAAGGTGGGTTTCCCCTTTCTTCATTATGATTGTTGTTATCTTCCATGTCCTCCGATCTAAAAACTGAGTGTTTTGAGTTAAACCCTTCCTCATCAGAAAAATTGTTAGGATCGGAGCAGTTGTCGGCTGGTGTTTCAGGGATTAGATTAAGAGGATGTTCGATTTCGGTGAGGGAAAAATATATTAGGTCTTCTACTGTGTGCACAAAAAACTGGTCAGGGGACTCGACCATTTGTTTGATTTTTTTTTTCTTCGAGGAAGTAATGAAGGTAAGGGCAACGCACCGATCTATTGGGCATAAGCTATTGTGATTCTTCTGAATTGGTTCAATTCCTCATGAGGAAGACCGTAAGTTAGCTCAGGGAATAGATGTTCTTCCTCTGGCTCTGGTGAGTTACTCATTTCAGGAGTACTCAATGTGTGTGGGATGTCTTGGGAATGACTAGCCATGCATGTGGGTTGTTTTGAATCTATAGCCTATGTGAAAGATTTTGTAAAAAATATTGTTATCCATTCATTCTTCAAGACCTCCTTCTAGCGCCAATTATATTGAAGGATCCTGGATCCATTTAACTCAACAGTAGGAACCAAACCCGCCACCAAGGCCTAATTAGACTCTGTAGCATTCAATAGTGGAATGGTTCTCCAGATCTCGCAATCCGAACAATTAATCGATGCGCTTTACGTTTTCTTGTGAAATTTTCTCCTTTGGTTTAGACATTCTCTTTTGTATTTTCTCTTATAGGTGGGAACGATACAAGATAAAATCATGTATAAAAAAACTAGATAACAAAGTGGGAAAAATTAACTACTAGAGAAGTCTGAGCTTGGGATAACCCTTTCACTCTAGCATGTAGACAACGATTCTCTACCACAAGCCTAGTACTAATACATTAACCTACTGGTGTTTCAATTATTGACTCAGATACAATTATCATAAGAAAACATACATGCAATAAATTATGGAAAAAAAATAGTTTCCTTAAATCTAATCGTCAATTTCATATTAACACAATGATTTACTTTTCATCATTAAAGACAAGAACTATAGAAACATTGAATCAGATAACTTATCAATAGATTCATAATTTCTTACTCGTTACAACATCCATTCATGATATATAAATCAGAAATAATTCTTCTTCGGATCTAATCACACACGCTTTTGATAAAAAAACAAACTTTATCTCTGGTCCTAAGCAAGACTTCTCAATTAAGACAGCTCTGAAATAGTTCTTTACAAATCCAAAAATGAGGGTCTTTGCAACAACCATCGACCCTTGTTGACAGGTCGATCCTCCTATTTATAACATATTATTAACTAAAAATAACTATTAAAAGTGCAACTAAGTAAAACAAAACTCGCCACATGGCACTTTCTTCTCTCAGTATTCTAAGAGTCATCAAATGATCTCACTTGAGTGGATGACTATTCTCGTACTCTGACCATTTGACGAAGAGATCCTCGCATGTGTTGGAATAGAAGAATCTATGGTTTTCCATTGGGGCCGAAAGGATCTCTCTTATCTCTACTGCCCATGCCCGATACTTGACTATTATAGCACTCAAATGATGCAACATGGTTCGATATTTGATCGGGTGTTCCATGAACTGGTGTACTTGACCTGGTGCCATGTTTGGCACCCTTTCTGTCTCTGCAGCCCATGATGAGTCTTGTTTGCCATGTAATTTGACTATTTCACGCAAGTTGACAAAGTCATCGGGTGTGTTAAATTCGGGGAGGTCGATGTCTGTCATTTCTCGTTTGATCTTGGTCCAACTCTTTTGACACTCGGCCCATTTATCATGGATTTATTGATGAGGTTCTTGGGCCATTTTTACCCAATATTTGGATGATTTATTTATGCGGTCGATGTTGCTTTCCCTTAGCACCTGGATATCGTTCTCTTCAAAATCTCGACCCTATTGAACCGCATTGATGTAGTGGATCCTTTCCATGTCTTGGTGTGCTTTCTCATACCACCTTTCCATATCCTTGCACATCTCCAGTGCCATGAGGGTTTCTTCTTGAAGCTCAGTTATCCTTGCAGTGAATAGGTGTCATTCATCTGTGAATTTACTGTAGGCCTCATGGAATTCGCACCTTGGGAACATCGCAGCTTGTGTGGTGTCCTGGTAATATTTTTCCAAATGGCGTAGATGTTCCAATTCATTCAGAGTAGTGGCCAACTCCTCTTCATCCCTTTTTTCTTTGTCTAGGGTGGCATCTGTGATTTGCATCCCTGTGTCGATAAGTTCGGATGTCTTGGCATGCTCATTGTTTCCTCTATGGTGATGAGGATGGAGAAATATAGATTAATCCTTCTCTTCTTGGTGGTTCTCTTCATGATATCTTTCCTTTTTCAGTCATATGAAATGTCCTATATATCATCCACTTCATCCATCGGTTCAGGGATTTGTTGATCTCCTCAGGTAAGCATATTTCCCAAGCTTCAGATGGTGTATATATGTTCAATATTGGGTTCTTGAACTTATTATGTGTGTTTTGAAGGTATGTCCTCTAGTTGTTTCTCATCGGGAGGTTGAGTACCAATTTAAATTCAAGCATCAAGGGTAGGCTCAGTTCTTATTTGATAATCGGTTGTTGAGACGTCGATTTCCCGCTGTGGAACTTTTTCCTTTTGTTCGCCTGAACTTGGCTCCTCTGTCAAACTATCCATTTGGGTCTTTGGTACATTGAGTAGCTCAGTGTCTAAGACATTGTCTACCTCCTATTCATTCTATGGAAGGCCCTAAATTTGATCATCGGGAGCTAGGGAAGATGCCTTCTCTGAATCCTTTTCCTCTGTGATCTGCACCGGAGTCACCAGGGATATCTCTGAACTTTCCTCATCATCATAGATTTTTATCAAGTCATGGAGGGGGTTTAGTGCACCTTCTCTACATGATGTTCTTATTATCTTTGGCTGAGTTGCAACGTCCCCTGGCGATCCAGCCTATGGCGTCGTAACTTCAAGGTTATCTAACCCAACGATTTTGTCAATTTGTATCATCTCAGGGCCACTTGGAACTGGTTGACTTTCTTTTAGGTTGTTGGAAGGGGTCCTTGTCATTTCCACAAGGTCTGATTCATCCTGTAGATGATCAATTACTTGTTTCACCTATTCTATCATGATTAATCCCCTCGCCCATGCATCCTGTTGTTGGCCCTTAACCAAGTTTTGAGGAAACACTTGGTCATATTTGACTATTTTTGGAACTTTGACGGCTTGTGAAATATGGAGTGAAATGTGAAGCGGAGATTGTGGAAGCTAGACCCCTCTCTTGGGTCCTTTTTGGGTTTTGAGGGATAATGTAATGGGTATGGGATGTCAACCCATAGGTTTACCAATGTTTAGGCCTATTTTGTAAATTATAAATAAGTAGCTAGGCAATGTAAGAGAGGTCGATAAGATAAGTGCTAGTAAAGGTTGTGTGTATACTATGTGACCGACTTGCAAAGCTGAGTGCAAGTGTTGTAAGTGTTGAGTGCATGGATTGTAAGAAGGCTCTATACTAGATCTACTCGGGGAAGGAGGATCTGGTGAGGTGCGAACAGATCTCCTGTCCTATGTGGAGTACAAGTTTGAGCTATGTGATGTAATCAAATTGACCAAAGCTAATAAATAAGAAGAATACTTTTTGGGAATAGCCCCAGGGTGGGGGTGAACTACGGTAAACCTGTTCATTGTGCTTGGTGCCTCGACCTAATGTGTTTACCTCTTTCCATGTGTTGTGCTTTGATATGATTATGCTATGTGCTTTGCTATGATATACTTAGATAGATCTTCTTTGCTTTATGCTTCTTAGATGTATGGATGTAGATCTGACATATATGAAAGTGTTGAGTGCTAGACCTATTTTGCTAACTTAACCTAAATCTAAGTGAATGTTGTGGTACTCTGCACCATCTATAGAGTGTCATGAGGGTTAAATATTGATGAATGATCTATGCTAAAGTGTTTGCTAAGTGTTATAATCATAGATCTGTGTCCCGGATAAGGTTGTAGACACTTGAGTCTTGCAACCACCCTTACCTCTACCTCAGGTGATACTTCATCTGCTTCGCAAGTGTTGCCTAAAGGGCCAGTAATTAGGGTTTTGTTGGTGCGTTGTTGAAGCATTGAACCCTGGGTCTTCCCCTGTGCCAACAAATGGTTCCATTGTTGGGACTTAAAACTGTGATTGCTGGGAACTGAGGAAGAAGAAGCTTTGTGCAGAAAGTCCAGCCTGAAATTGTAAAAGCTCTATGCATGGACCTGTTCCCTAGTGCACAGTGATCCACTTGATCTAAAAAGATCTGTGCTGAATAGGGAAGGATAGATCTGAAGAAAATAAGTCATATCTGAATGCTTTGTTCTCTAAGAAAGGTTAAATTGGAAGTTTCTAAGTCATATCTACATAAAGAGGTAAGATATGTAAGCTATGTGCTCTAATAAAGGTAAGAATAGTTAAAAGTTCTTAGATCTGGAAGCTTTGTAATCTATAGAAGTAAAAGAAGTGAAATTTTTTGTTTCTAAAGTATGGATTTAGGTATGATTGATAGATTTTGTCTTAGATTGAAAACTAGGGCATTGTTAGATTAAAGAACATTTGATATGAATAGATCTAACAAGAATAATGAAATATGTGCTATACCTATGCATAAAAAGAATTTTTGGACTAACCAATGGATGCAGGATCCTAGAAAGAAATTTTTGCAGGCTCACCATCATGATCCTAGCACGCAGTACAAGAAAAGTTGGGGATAATGGAAGAGGAAGAGAGGATTAACTCTTTGTTATAGTTGCAGAAGACCAGGACATCTTGCCAAGGAATGCCCTGGGAGAAACCCTAGTTTCCTCTGTTGTAAGTCTATGGACCATGAAGTACCGGATTTCCCTAGAATGATTACTAGACTTGAAAAGATGAATATGGAGAAAGGTCAAGATACTAAGATTATAGAAGAACCTCAGAAAAATTCAGAGATTATGTTACTAAAAATGAAAGAAACCTTGGATGAACATAAAGATGCCAGTTTGTCAGAGATCTTCAAAGAAAAGAAGAAAATCGAAGTAAGAATAGGAGACTTCGACATCAACTATTCTTTAGATGAGGGAACACAGATGAACATTAAGATAGAAAGTACTTGGGAAACCCTAGGAAGGCCTGCTATTGTTCCTTCACTAGGAAGAATAGGGTTGTTTAAAGGAAAAATGGTAACCCTATGTGGCAGAATTACCCAGATAGCTATGAGTCCCCATGGAGCTTCGTCAGAGGAAGAGTTTGAATTCATTAGATTTATTGAGGACCATGCCCCATTTTCAAATTTGTTAGGAAAGATCTGGATTGAAAAAGACTAGATCCAGAGAAAAGAAGAAAAGGAATCCCTAGAACAGAAGAAGCAAGAACTCATGGAATTTATGACTAGAAGGATCGCCTACTTGATGGAAGAATAAGAGAACAGATCTCAGCTGTTGAACACTAGGGACTTGGATGTCGAATCTATAAGAGCATTAGAGAAACCAAAGAAGACCGAAATACCTAATCCATATGATGAAGGAGTATTACCCTTGGATCTGAAGAAAGAACCTCAGCAACACGAAGTGACTATGTCGAGAGAAGATAAGAATCAGAATGGAAAAAGGATGACTGAGACGAAGCTCACTGGGAAGAATGCTAGGAAGCTAAGTAAGAAGAGAATCAAGATCGAAAAGTTACAAAAGGTTCCAGAGGAAACTTTGTAGAAGGAAAAATCGTAAGAATTGAGCTTTGCCAAGATATCAGAACAACGACATCTGGCACTTCGCCATGGTGCAACAATATAGTCGTTGGACCGATATACCCATTCGACTTCTGCCCAAAACAGACAGAAAAGAATTAAAGGATCAACACTAGATCATTGGATCGTTCCATAATGGATGGATCAATGTTCACAGAAGATTCATAACCGTTGCAACCAGACCATTGATGAATTTCCTATTTAGCTCGTCGCACCGCGCATGAAGAACACTTTTTCCAATTGAAAAATCAAAGCCTGTATAACTCATAATTGTATACAGTGATCATTGAAAGCAAATCATTCACCCTAGTGCAGTGTTTTGAGATCATCGTGACCCTACTTATGTTTCCTGAGTGCATATGTCCGACGAGCTCACCGTGCTTGAGGAATCCATCACAGAAGTCCTTCTCGATTTAATGACTAAGAGAGTCATATTAGAAAGAAGAATGTCCACAGGAGTCCAAGCCTCATCAACAAGAGGAGTGCAAGCCTCCCCATCAACTGCTCGAGCTGGAACATCTGAAGTCGACATAGAGAGGAGAACTAAGCATAAGGAAAACATAGCCAACGCAAAGTTAGTGCCATCCATTCTACCATATTACATACCCCCTTCTGAGTGGTGATATTAATAGAGACAGTGTCCCTAGAGATTTTGAATATACCCTAGTAACTGCATATTTACCGAAGGGAGTACGCACCTACTGCGTAGATCAAGACAAGGTTACAACGTTGAAGTTTTGCGACTTCAACCTGGGGGACCATAAATTTTATAGCATGCTTTCCCATATAATTACTTGACATGAACTAAGGGAAAGAACTCGAAGCTCATCCCACAGCAATGGAGGATGAACCTCATGCAGTCTACTCTGCTAAACGTTATGAAAATACCACACTTCGGCAGACACCAGGAGGTGAATGCTTGTGTAAAGTTACTGCTAGTAAGTTACCACGGAGGATACCTATGGCAAGATCACTGCATAACTGTTGATCGGATGCTGATCAATAGGATCACCATGCTTAGCATGCAAGTCCCTGATCCCCATGAGTACTATCCTAGAAAGACCGCAGACCACGCTCTTGCGTAGAAGATAAAAGAGGCCTATGGTGATGTTGAGAAAGGAACGAGAGGTTACAAGGTAGCTTCTATTTAAAGTGGTGCAGTGCGTCTCTCATGCCAACTAATCGCAGGGAAGCTGGTACGTAAGAATTGACCAACACAAGAATCAGGCTTCATAGTTGACCTCGCAGGAAAGTGTGCAGAGGGACTACAGATGAACTAGGTGAAGTACCTGGTGAATTAACTGGAGATTGACTGCAGAGAAGCTTAGGATTAGGGACACGAATTCCATTTTAGCTAGCTCCTGATACTGATCACCTTTGTTGCATGGGAGCTACCAGAAGGTGCAACTTTCCTAGACCTTGACCCTTTTGAGCCATTAGCTACGAAGTTCAATACCTTGTGGTACTCGAACGACGTGAGAAAACAATGGCAATCGAATGTCATTTTCCATGCATATTATAATCAATTAAAAGCATCCATAAGGAGTGAACCTCGCATAACGCTGAACACTTTACATAGGTTCTGACCTCTGATAAAGTTCATCGCAGACCATTATTTTATATACCTAACCCCACGTGCTGATGAGCACCAAGAATAGCTCCAGCCCTACTATAAGTTGACAGAAGAAGACCTGGAAGAGATCACCAAGGAGTGGTCGGTGGACCCCCTTGTTTCAACAAAACCCATAGAAATTTCATACATCGATAGCCCAAAAGTTGTTCAAGATACACTTGGATCTACTAGAACAAAGAAGACAAAGGAGATGAAGAATCCTGAAGAGGTTCAGGATATAGATAGCAGATCTATAAGGATGGATTCCATTACGCTAGACGAAGAAGGTGCATAATCTCAGCAACAACAAGTTGAATTACCGCCACCCAGGGATGAAGTAGACTCATACAAGAAAAGGAAGGTTTCACCTTTGAAGTCTTCCTCCAGAAAGAAACCAAAAACCCCTGTAACTAAGATGTGAACTTCCCTCACATTGTATGAATTTGATTTCATTGTTGCAGCGGTCAATGATGCTTCAAAGGAAATAATAGAGAAGCAGGAAGTGAAGAAGGAACAAATGTATAGCTAGATTGATATCACGCTCTAAGGAGTACAACAAGCACTCTAGTCTAGCCAAGCAATCTCTACTACGCCTCTGCCAGAAGGAACAATAGAAGAAGGATATGAATCAGTCCAGCTCCTCAATATTGTTGATACAGTTGAAGTACACCTTTGATGTGATCAGGAAGAAAAATCACATGCCACCCAAGCCCTCAAGAAGGCACAGGAAGAAATTATTGAGTAACATCAAGCAGTCCAACAAGAGAAGAATGATCTCCAAGAACAATTTGAATAAGACTGAGCGAAGGTCCAAAAAGAGAAAGAGAAGTTGCTCACGAAGAAGATTGGAATTGAAGAAGAAGTCAACAGAGAATTTTGCCCTGTGACCACCTTAGAGAAGAAGGTCGAAGATCCCATAGAGCATCAAGTGATGAAGTTGGCTGAAGTTATTCAACAACTTCAACAAAGGGTTGTGGAATTAGAGCTTCAGACCATACCACAAACTCCGTAAGAAGTGCGTGACCAAAGAGAATTGGATGCTCAGAGTGTAGTCGAAAGGATTAGAAAACTTGTTGTAGAATGCAAGTAGCTAAGTAACAAAAGCACGCAGATATATGAGTAACTATCTGAAGACCCAAAGTTGAAGAAACTAGAGTCCCAACTCTAGGAAGCGAAGCAGCATGCAGATATAGTACAAGCACAACTCAATCTCATGTCACCTATCGAGAGAATGAAGAGATCCTAGGAACAACGAACTTCCCAACAACTGGTTCTTACCATGCAGAATAGAGTGATGGAAGTCACCTAGAAACTCTAGTCGAGCTAGGAGGAGGCCTATATACTGTTTGAAGAAATTGAAGGCCAAGGAACACTACTAGAACAAGTAGTTGTTACAGTCTAGTAGAAACAGGAAGGGCCTATCAGCGAAGCGGTTGTTCAGGAGTTCATTGAGCAGGAAGTAGTAGCACAGAGACAAGTTGAAGCAGCTCAAGCCAAGATAGAGACCTTTGAGGCAACTTTACCCAGATCTAAGTGACTCGGGACGAGTCACAGGTGAGTGTTGGGGGCCTGTTGGCCCTTGACCAAGTTTTGAGGAAACACTTGGTCATATTTGACTATTTTGGAACTTCGACAGCTTGTCAAAGATGGAGTGCAATGCGAAGCGGAGATCGTGGAAGCTAGACCCCTCTCTTGGGTCCTTTTTGGGTTTTTGGGGATAATGTAATGGGTATGGGATGTCGGTCCATGGGTTTACCCATGTTTAGTCCTATTTTGTAAAGTATAAATAAGTGGCTAGGCAATGTAAGAGAGGTCGATAAGCTAAGTGCTAGTAAAGGATTTGTGTATACTATGTGACCGACTTGCAGAGCTGAGTGCACGGATTGTAAGAAGGCTCTGTGCTAGATCTACTTGGGGAAGGAGGATTTGGCGAGGTGCGCACAAATCTCCTATCCTATGTGAAGTACAAGTTTGATCTCCGTGTTGTAATCAGATTGACCAAATCTAATAAAGAAGAAGAAGACTTTGTGGATGTAGCCCGAGGGTGGGGGTGAACCACGGTAAACCTATGCATTGTGCTCGATGCCTCGACCTAATGTGTTTGTCTCTTTCCATGTGTTGTGCTTTGATATGATTATGCTATGTTCTTTGCTATGATATACTTAGATATATCTACTTTTCTTTGTGATTCTTAGATGTATGGATGTTGATCTGACATATATGAAAGTGTTGAGTGCTAGACCTATTTTTTTAACTTAACCTAGATCTAGGTGAATGTTGCGGTGCTCTGTGCCATCTGTGGAGTGCCATGAGGGTTAAATATTGATGAATGATCTATGCTAAAATGTTTTCTAAGTGTTAGAATCACATATCTGTGTCCCAGCTAAGGTTGCAGACACCTGATTCTTGCAACCACCCCTGTCTCTACCTCAGGTGAGACTTCATCTACTTCGCAGGTGTTATCGAAAGGGCCAGTAGTTAGGGTTTTGTTGGTGCACTGTTGAAGCGTTGAACCCTGGTTCTACCCCTGTTCCAACACCTGTTTCATAGGAATTCTCCTATCCTGCACTGGAGTTGTTAGTGCTCTATAATTTACCTAAGGTTGTGGAGGAAGTCATAGAGGAAACATCAAAACCACTTCGAGTCTCAGATCTAGCCCTCCAAGACTCAGAGAAGGATCTTTCTACCTGATATAGCTTTATTTTGAATAGGTATTAGGCTAGATAATGGGTTCAGAGTTTATATTTTTTAATTGGTTTGGTTGGAGTAGGAGAAAAGGGACATTGGGCAACGGAGTCACAATTTTAGATTTAATCAAAACAAATCCTACAGATAGCCTTACAGGGCAAGGTAGGCAAGTTACTGGATCTGGTAAAATTAAATTAAATGAAAGAGGAGGAAAAATAAATGATCAATTTAGCAACAAAGCAATGAAGAATTCTGCCACTGGATATCAGAAGAAAATATTAATATTATCCGCAGCTAGAAACAAAGTGTATCTTTCAAAAAATCTGCTCATAAAATTCTTCCAGATAATAAGGAAATAAAACATATGGAAACAGAGAAAACAATTTGCAGGAGGAGCACTTCACCAATATATTTGTCACAGGAATCGTGTAATTGTTGCGACTGTATTATTGAATTGACGAAAATACAGATGGCTCTGTGAGCTCTAATACAAGATTTAAATCATGGTCCCTGACTGATCCCCCTTGCACATTTGATTCATTACAATATATAAAAAATACTCTCCTCAAGCTCAGTAGGTCAAATTCAACCACCTCGGCCAAAAATAGGAATAAAAATCCCTAAAAATCGTGAACTGTCCGCCATGAAAGACGGGCCAAATTTCTGCAAAAAAGGGGTCCATACATACATTTGTTTCTCTTTGATGATGACACCTGGGAACAAACTGAAGGAGGTTATTGTAGATGAGTATTTTTCAGACAAAAATGTCTTTTGGTTTCTCCAAATTCGCCTCCATCTCACCGAAACAGCTCCCGCAAAATCAGGGTTGAAACTGAAAGAACCAGAATTCTGAAAAATGAGGCTGAAAAATAGCTTTGATTCTCCCAGATGGTGGTACCTGTGCAAAAACTGAGAGAGGTTTTTGTTCTTCATCCCATTACGGAGAAACAATCTATCGGTTTTCCAAAATTTATTTTCGTTTGCTTGGAATCCTTTCCGGAAAAAAACTGGTCAAAATGGAAAAAATGGCGGTTTTGAGTTTTGGGGGGAGGGCAGTTTTTTGGGGAAAAGGTGGTATTTCGGACCCCCCCCTTGAGGTGGTAAGTGGTATTGGGAGGGGGGGGTCCAAAATCACCTAGAGGGTACAAGTTCCCCTCCCAATACTGCTTATCAAACCCCCTCGCCTCCGTTAAAGTTCGAAAAGCACGGGGGGTCCGGAATTTTTTATGTCCGTGGATTAAATTTTGGGGATGTGTGAAGGTAAAGTTGTGGGAGGGAAAATGATGTGACTTTTATTTTATTGTTTTGGTTTTTTATTTAATTTTTTTTTATTTGTTTCTTTTTACGTGTTTTTCTTTTCCTTTTTGTTTTTATTTTTATTTTTATTTTGTTTTAATGTTTTATTACGTGTTTTAGTTATGTTTTATTTTGAATTTGTTATTTGTTTTTTAATTATTTGTTTTATTTTTATTTAGTTTTTGTTTATTTGGTTTATGTTTTATTATATTATATGTTTACATTTGTTTCGTTTTGATATATATATTTTATACTTTGTTTTATATATTTTTATATTGTTTTATCTTTTATGTGTGGTTTAATTTAGTTTTATTTGTGTTTTAATTTAATGTTTTATTAGTATTCTAATTAACTAACCTAATTACTAACTAACTTAATTATTAATTAATTAATTAATTAATTATTAGTCTAACCTATTCTAACTATACTAAACTTATTTCTAACATTATTAACCAATTGATTTTTCTTTTAACCTAAGTTTGTTTATTCGTGCAGGGATGAGTGATGGATGTGATGAGTTGAAGAATGAGGGAATGAAGGGTGCAACAAGGTGATGAAGGATCGAGTAGGGAGATGAAGGATCAGGCGAAACAAATGGAGGGGAAAATGGAAACAAATGAGAGACTAGCAAACCAAAAACTTCATCATGAGACCCACAAATGATATATGAATCATTAGATCTCATATAATTATAGAACCCTAACATAGGCTCCACCTAGGGATGGAATCTCTTTTAGGAGGTGTCAAGAACCACTGAACTCTGAACATGCAGACCTATTCTTTATTCATTGGGTTGATCCCAAAATCTTATTCTGTAACCTGTACATGTTTTGATCTTTCCACTGAAACCAAACCAAAATGAACACTACTGAAAAAGAGATGCTCAGAATGTTGAGTTTATTCACATTCTCCTACCTACCCTATACTAATGAAAATCATGCTAAATCAAATAATACAAAAATGCCAATGAAGCTAATCAAGTAGCTACTGAGACTGGTGGACTACTTGACTACTTGTTAGCATAATCAAAAAGGCAACTTGACCTTTTGTCCATAGATTCAAAACTGCAAAGTATAATGACCACTGCTGAAAACATGATTGATCTTTGCAACAGAGACCTCGACAATCCTGAATAATAAAATTAATGCCAGAGATAGATTGGGGCTCTGCAGTGAAAAATTTGTCCATATAGGTGACTATAGGATCAAGGTAGAACTGACCTGTTTCTTGATTTTTAAATTTAGCCAAGTCAACAACATGATCTGGCATTGTATCTATGTTATTTGCATCCTTGTGCAATGGTTGATATGGCTACAAATTTTCTGATAGTTTTAGCAGTAAGACTGTTGTTGAACTAGATTGTGAAGTTGATTGCTTGACCATGTCAAGATCATAACAACTTTTTAGCTCATGGCTGGCGAATGAAGAATGATTTTGACCACACGGGTCATCCAAACGATCAACTATTGGATCCTGAAAAAACTAACAAGACTGTTGCATCTATTCAAATGAAATTTCATGACTTTTTATGTGTTTATCCTTCAACACTTGTTCAAGAGTCTCCTTCAAAATTTGAAATGAATTATAATCTAATGGTACAGAATTACATTCCACTTATTCAAATCTTGTTTAAAGTTCTAGACTTACATCTGGACTTTGAAAATCAAGGGAAATTAGTGACTATGATTTTGGGTCTAAAATAGATCTCATGTCATCATTGACATCCTCTACTGACTCATCAAAAAAAAAATTGTCTTCACTATTTACAACTTGCCTAGAGTTTCTTTTCAGGAATTGAAAAGATGAGAAACATAAGGGAAAAGATTTTTCCCTTACTCTGATATTTTATGCACTTTGATCATTGCTGTCATAATTTCCATGTGCAGATTGATTGTCATAACTGAGCTGTAACTGATCTTCTTCCTTCCAACGACATGTTGTTAATTGCTTTGAACAATCCACATCTATTTCAGCCTCCTTCTCATCATCATACTGATCACACTTGGGTAGATTATCCAAGTAAGGAATGTCATCAAACATGCACATCATATCAGCTGGTTGTTCCTCTGCAAGTTGAGCTGGAGCTTCATCTTTGACTACGCCATGAATGGAATACATGAAAAAATCATTATCCAAACCATGGTACCAAGGGTGAGCTGCAAAATGTTTTGGAACAATGACCTTTTCTTTCTCTGAAATCAATGGAACATGATGTCTTTGAACATAAATTTGTTCTCTTATGATAATCTTCTACATCATCTCTTCCATGGTGCTGGTCAGGATGTCCAGTTTAGCTTCTGAAGATTTCAGCTGCTCTTTTTCTTTGTTCTTTACCTTTGACCTTTTGATCAACAAGTTGGCCTCCACATCAACTACAATGTTATGCATTTCTTCGAGAGTTGCATTATTCCTTTCTCTTAATTGGAATGCCATCTCAGGATCGAAGGCATCTGGGAAATGCAAGTGATATGATCCTGGGGGTGGTCTTATATCAGAAGGCATTGCATGATATATCTTATTGAACCTTGCTGAAAATTGAGGTACTGTCTCCCCTAGCTGTCTTTTCAAATGGTCATATTCTTCTAGGATGAGAAAGACATTTCTCATGATCACCAATCGATCTAGGAAATTTCTACAAACTAATGGAAACTGCTAATGCTTACATCTGGAAGATTATTAAACCAATTCTTGACTTTACCTTGCAATAATAGGGAAAAAATTCTGATGTAGACATCATCATCTTCTACCTCAAACAGATCAAGAAAATCCTCAAGATTTTGAATATGCTTTTCAGCAGTGATCTTCACATTTTCTCCATCAAACCTGGGCAAATTATTGATGTAATTTATAGGGAGGTCATGGAGAAAAGGAGGCAAATGTAGAGGCTTGTATCTGTCTGGGATTTTTGTAGGTATAGGAGGTGAAGCAAGAGTCTTACAACCATACAGAGGTTTAGAAAGAGTAGGAGATAAAGCAGGAGGCTTATCTCTCACTAGGATTTCTACAGGTGTATGAGTATATACATTATCTACAATTTGGGGATTAGTCTCTTGAGGCTCATAAATTAGTAGGTGGTCAATGCAATATTCAACAATGTACTTTTGATCAGGATTTGAATAAGATAGAACATAATCACATATAAAACCAAATATGTCTTGAATGCAATTTGGGCTTGAGTACCTGATCTTTCTAGGCTGCTTGATCATGCTTTAGGTTCTTCCTCCAGTGGAGTCTTTGAGTTGGCACTGTCTAGAACTGATTGGAGTCACCAGGTGAATGATCTCAACCTTCTTGTGTCTGCTCACTGTCCACCATCAATGATCAGATCTGGAACTTGAAGTGCACTACTGAAGAAAGTCCCCATTATGGTCACCATTTTGTTAGCGCTCTGTAATTTGCCTAAGGCTGTAGAGGCAGTCATAGAGGCAACATCAAAACCACTTCAAGTCTCAGATCTAACCCTCCAAGACTCAGAGAGGGATCTCTCTATCTGATACAGATTTATTTTGAATAGGTATTAGGCTAGCTAATGGGTTCAGAGTTTGGAATTTTTAATTGGTTTGGTTGGAGCAGGAGAAAAGGGCCATTGGGCAATGGACTCACAATCTGAGATTTAATCAAAACAAATCCTACAGACAGCCTTACAAGGAAAGGTAGGAAAATTACTGGATCTAGTAAAATTAAATGAAATGAAAGAGGAGGAAAAATAAATGATCAATTTAGCAACAAAGCAACGAAGAATTCAACCACTGAATATCAGAAAAAAACATTAATATTATCTGCAGCTAGAAACATAGTGTATCTTTCAAAAAATCTTCTCATAAACTTCTTCCAGATAATAAGGAAACAAAACATATGGAAACAAAGAAAAAAATTTATAGGAGGAGCACTTCACCAATATATTTGACACAGGAATCGTGTAACCGCTGCGACTGTATTATTGAATTGATGAAAATACAGATGGTTATGTGAGCTCTGATTCAATATTTAAATCATGGTCCCTGTTTGATCCCCCTTACACATTTGATTCATTAAAATATATAAACAAGACTCTCCTCGGGCTCAGGAGGTTGAATTCAACCACCTCGGCCAAAAATAGGAATAAAAATCCCTAAAAATCCTAAACTGTCCACCATGAAAGACGGGCCGAATTTCTGCAAAAAAGGGGTCCACACAGACATTTGTTTCTCTTTAATGATGACACCTGGGAAAATAATGAAGGAGTTTATTTTATATGAGTATGTTGTGGAAAAAAACCTCTTTTTTTTTCTCCAAATTCGCCTCCATCTCACCGAAACAGCTCCCACAAAATCAAGGTTGAAATAGAAAGAACCAAAAATCTGAAAAATGAGGCTGAAACAGAAAGAACCAGAAATCTGAAAAATGAGGCTGAAAGATAGCTTTGATTCTCCCAGATGGTGGCACCTGTGAAAAAAATGAGATATTTTTCTATTCTTCATCCCATTATGGAGAAAAGCCTCTCTCGTTTTTCCAAAATTCGTTTTAGTTTTCTTGGAATCCTTCCTGGAAAAAAAACTGGTCAAAAGGGGAAAAATGGCGGTTTTGAG
>ML823433.1:165368-176391 GCA_009831015.1 Picea engelmannii
ATGGGTATCCACTACCCTATACAAAATGGGTATAAACTTCCCTATAAAAAATGGGCTCCCAATCCCCTATATACAAAACCCAATTCTCATGGTGACCCTAGAGCCCCCCCCAACATGTCCTCTGTCAGCTGGAGGTGCCCCACCAACTGGGGGCTCTCTAGGTCCAGGAGGTATTCGACTAGTCATTGTTTCCCCCGCTACTTCCACTCGGTGGATCAGAGTCCTCCACTCCGCTGGTACACCCACACACTACTCTAGGACCTCCTCATCCTGGATATGGGATCACATTCTCTTAGGTACGCCCTGGAAAACTTGCTCAAAGTATCAACACAGGTCCTCCAACATCCCTCTGGCCTCTTCCTGTGGCTCATGTGCTGGTCCAACACCAACATCATCTCGTCTCTGCCTCTTTCCTTCCCTCAAATCTACAGACGACGGTCGCACTACTCCTTGGTGAGTTGACTCCCTGACCATATTTACCTCTCTGCCTCAGGGTTCCACATTTGCAAAACAACAAAAAAGATAGTATCAACATCCATATATACATATACAATCAATGCTATCTATCAAAATCACAAAACATAATCCAAAAACATACCTCTCTGATCCCAATCCTCCCTAGGAGGCAACATCATATCCAGGTCATGTCGGTAGTCAATACCTACGTATGGATACCTTAGTTTCACTTGTGGCATATGTCACCACACTCGTGCCAACGTGGTCCTGAAATAATGGCCACCCTCTCCACCTCTATGTCAGGCCAACACATGGGCCCACTGCATCAGTCGTGGCTCTTGTGGCCCAACGGGCTTGAGCAGAATCCTCGGGTGCAACAAAGGCACCCTCTCTAGAAACTAGGCCACCATAATAGACCCGAATGTGAAGTCACTAGAGTCACATATCTGGCACTAGTTTACCTACCCCATCATCTGGGTGTGCAGAATAAGACCCTAGGAAAAAATGTCCCTGTCAAGGACCCACTCTACTATCCTCAACTAACCTCCAGTGATCTGTTGATTCCCCAAGGATCCATAGATCCTCACCACCATAGAAACAATGCATTCTTTCAAAAGGTCATCAATCGCCTCAATCAACATGACCTAACTCAACATTGGGTTCAGCCCCAAGAAGTGGAAAATCACCAAGTCACCCACTCGTTCATCCCCCGACAACTAGGGGTCAATAGGAAGGGCCATCCCACGGAATGGGAGCCCTGTCAAGAAATACACATCCTTGACGACCGATAATGTCAACCTCTGTCCTCTCACTATGAAGCACTGCAGATCAGTGCTCCACATCACAATCAGATACTAAATAAGGAAAGCCTACAACCATATCAAAGGGAAGTCAAAGAACTTGAGAAACCCGCAGCCTGCCAAGTGTCTCCGCATGTCCGACTACTCTCTCACTGCCTCCCATAGATGGTCCCAATTGCACTCTCTCTAGTGAACTAGCATCATAATATCTGGAGTATGTTGTTCATCTGCATCCACACAGAAACACTTCATCATCCTCATCATCCATAAAAGGCATAAAAAAATAAAAAAATTCAAACCCCTTAGCCTTTCCTCTAGTGATTGGATTTCTCCCAGAAAGGTGTGCACATGTGCATGCCTATTCCTTGCATAGTTGTGCACTAATTCACAACTATCTAAGAAACATCCTTGCATCAGTGCACAACTATCACCTAGACAGATGTGCACATGTGCTCGCCTATTCTTTTCACAGCTACGCACTAATGCACAACTGTCTGAGAAACAACCACAATCGACAAGGTCATGGGATAATATTCAAATATCTTCTCATCTCCTATTGGGGTACCTCTGCACTACCAGGTCAAGCATCCCATCGATCTAACCCCAGGCGCATCACTACCCAATGGGCCAATCTATCACTGCTCTATTAGAAAACGAGTAGATATAGAGGCAAATCCAAGAAATTCTCCACAGGGGCACATACATCCTAGATAATCACCTTGTGGGAGCCCAATCATGTCAGTGCAGAAGAAATATAGGACCTGGAGAATTTGCATTGATTATCGAGCCTTGAATAAAATCACAGTTTGAAATCAGTACCCGATTCCCTGAATCAACAATCCCCTTGATCAGCTCACGAGGGCCAAATACTTCAGTAAGATTAATCTAAAGTCTGGATACCACCAGGTCCCAATAAAAAAGACAGATGTATGGAAGACCACCTTCAAGTCAAAAGAAGTTCTTTTTGAATGGTTGGTCATTCCCTTTGGTTTGAAAAATGCTCCAACAAATTTTATGAGGATGATGGATGATATCCTACGACCTTTCACCAATAATTTTGTAGTGGTGTGTCTGGATGATATCCTCATCTACAACAAGACTTGGGTGGAACACTTGCATCATATTCAACAGGTTTTGCACACCTTGCAACAACACAAACTATATGAAAACTTGGAAAAATCCTCCTTCATAATGGACAGGGTCCATTACTTAGGCTACATCGTTGATCAACATGGTGTGCATGTGGATCCAACCAAGATCTAGGTCATCTGTGACTGAACATCCCCAACCACACTCACTGAACTTCAGAGTTTCTTGGGCCTCACCAATTTCTATCGTAGGTTCGTGTTGGGATTCTCTCATATCGGATGGGCCCTCAGCCAAGTAACTAGGGGTGGCGGTAAGGAAAATTTTATGTGGGGCCTATCCCAACAACAAGACTTCAATGAATTGAAGAAGAGTTTGTGATCATCCCCAGTACATTCATTACCGAACTTGTAACATCCCTTTTATATCGAGACAAATTCTTAAGAATATGTTGTGGGCGTAGTTCAACATGACCACCCCGTGGCATATCATAGTGATACACTATCAGATGTTGTTCGTAAGTACCCTACTTACAAAAAATAAATGTACTCCATTGTGAAAGATTTCCAACAGTGGAGAAATTGCATTATTTGGAAGGAGACAATCATCTACACTGATTAAAATCCACTACAGTTTATGCAGACCCAAGGAAAATTATAGAATGAACGCCATCGGAAGTGATCCACATACATACAACAGTTCCACCTCAAAATCAAGTATAAAATAGGAAGTACCAACCAATTTTCTGATTGCCTCAACCGACCTCCAGTCACGGCACTCACCATGGTGTTAGACTCTTATGGTCACGAGACCTCTGGATGGCCCCACCTCTAGGAGGTAGACCCTGACTTCTCCACCACTTACCAAATGTTGGGCACCAACGTAGTGGTCGCTAATTTACATCTTCAAGACAAGTTGTTGTGTCGTCTGGGCCATCTTTTTGTTCCATTAAGAGAGCGCGCAAAGTTGATTTGTGAAGCTCACTACAGTCGGCTGGCAGGACACTTTGGGGTTGAAAAGGAAGTGGAAGTGTTGCAGAAACATTTCTACTGGCCGAAACTTCGACGGCAAGTATATCAAGTCCTGCACCGCCTGCACTATTACTAAACCAACCACTAAGAAACAAGGCCTATACACCTCTCTGCCTACTCCTAATAGGCCATGGTAATCCATCTCAATGGATTATATGTCGGCCTCCATTCCACCAAGAGGGGAAATGACTGTGTTTTTGTGGTTGTTGATCGCTTTTCCAACATGGCGATTCTATTTGCATGCAAGAAGAACATCACAACAAAAGAAACTGCCAAGCTCTTCTTTGAACGAGTATGTGTACATTTTGGGATCCCACAAACCATTATCTTAGACCGTGACAGTCAGTTCCTCAACACATTCTGGTCGAGCCTCTGGTCACTGCTAGATACCAAGCTCACCAAATCCACTGCCTTCCATGCCCAGACAGATGGCCAAACTGAGGTCGTCAATCGGATGATCCTACATATCATGAGGATGTACAATTCAAAACAACCCCACACATGGGATGAGATTCTTCCCTATGTCCAGCATAGCTACAACCGAGCCCTGCATAACTCAACTAGCCACATTCCCATTCATGTGGGGTTGGGATTCCAACCATTGGGCCCCATGGATGTTTCACTACCCCTTGTGACCACCTTAGTCGACTTGTCTCCTGCTCCACCAGAAGATGACAAAACCACCCTATTCATTGAGTGGATCTAGCACATCTGCCAATAGGTTTAGTATATTCTACATAAGTCTAATGCCAAGTACAAGCAGTGTTGTGATTAACATCAGGTGCCACATAAGTTTTAGGTGGGAGACAAAGTTTGGTTGTACTTGCAGAAACAACACCTTATAGGGCCCCATTGGAAGCTTCTTCCACTCCGTTATGGGTCATACACCATCACCAAGGCTATGAGTGACAATGATTTTGATCTGAACATTCCTCCTTTCCTTGGCCAACACCCAGTCTTCAACGTGGCTCTCCTTCGACCATATTTCCCACCATTATTGGACACCTCAGAGATAGAAGAGAAGTTGACACCAATTGAGCTCAAACCTAAATACATGTAATAGGAATCCATTGATCATATTGTAGACACACATATCAAGGGAACTCAACAACAAAGGATCCAACTTTATTGAGTCATTAAAACAAGGCAACTCCTGTACTAAGGCAAGTGGCTCACCCGTGGCCAAATTCAACAGAAATTTCCTCATCTGATGGAGAAACTCAATGAAATGGATACCATTTATTCCTAAGGAGGGAGGATTGATCCAGGTAGATATCGTTGTCCACCCACCTTTTCCAACTCGCTCAAAACAATTTTCTGGCAATTTACTATTTTTAGCAGTTTTTAACTTCTGGGGCCATTTTGAGGTCCTAAATGAAATATTTTTGGGATAGATATTCTCAATGATAGAAAAAGGATTTTATTGAACCCCCAAAATTAATCTCCTCGACAATACCTTTCGAATGGGCTATCATGTGCCTAAAACGGATATCGTATGCAAAAGTTAGGACCCCAGGAAGTTGACGTACTAACTTACCCAAATGGGGCCCACATGACTTTTGGCGCTTCATCTCCCGGGGTTAGGTTTTTGGATGTCTAGGGTTTTTGACATTCCTGTTTATTGTAAAAATTCCTTCAGAGCGTCATTGTAATCATCTTCTGGAAAATGAGCGGAGTCGTCACATCTCTTCTTAAGGATAAGCCGCCACCATTCCAACAAGCTTGTTTTTCACTGCATTTTACAGTTTCATATTATTTCCTTATTGAATAGAAAACCAGTTGTATTGTATCTTTGTTATTCTTTGTTAAGTTTTTTTTAATAATTTGTATTCATTTCGTTCTGCTCATAAAATCCCGATCACTTTTAGGTCACCCTGTAGTCCTTGACCAACCTCCCATTCTGATTTCACTTAGATATGAGGGTCAAATTTTGTTGGGGGTTGGTCCATAAGTGGTTGAGGGGCCCACAAGATCCATAAATGCATCATTCATAGAAGTGTGTGGCTTTTCTCATACACAGTAGCACACTTGGCGCATTGTGCATGTTGAGGGTTGTGTTGGCCCACACATACTGCACATTGCGCGCACTTCCTTTGGTGAATCTGCACATTTCAATTTTTGACCCAGTTGTATAGTTTTTGCCTTTTGAATGCATTTCAGTGTTGTAGTTGGAATAATTTTTTTTTGCATTGATGTGTTTATTTAGCCATTTGCGTGCGATGTTGCGAATGATTTTTCAGTGATAACAATTTGTCTTATGATTAATCATTGCACAATAATCATCACTATTACAACAATGGGTTATGTGGTAATATAGAAGATAAGGACAATATGAATATGAAGTCACTACATAGTTAATAAAGAAAAAGGACAAAATTACACGCATAGAACTAATAAGTAAGAATGAATAGAATGGTCACCTTCCATTCCCTCACTACTACAAAAGCATGGTTCTTGCAGTCCCAATAGATACCTCGGGTGAGATTTCATCTGCACAAGAAGGTGATGCTGAAAGGGCTAATGTCTGGTGGGTTTTTTTGTTCATAGATAACTCAAACCTAGGGTCTTACAAATTGTGCGCATTTCCAACACTTCTCATTACCAAGCGCCTCATTCCACCCACCTTCCTCAAGACCTACGCCTTCCCAAAATTGAGGTGAACAAATTTGATGGCTCGAATCCCACATGTTGGGTCACCCAAATGGAACATTATTTCTCTTTGCATGGCATTACTAATGATTTATCCAAGATTCTTTATGGTATCCTACATCTGGATATAGAATGTTGGAAATGGTGGAAATGGAATAGAAAGGTACACTAAGGGTATGTTTTTTGGACACATTTTGTTGCATATATTTATGACTTCTTTGACTCTAACACCCACCATTTAGGCTGTTTGATCAAGTTGAACCAGTCCAATACAGTGGAATATTTTATTTCATCATTTGATCACTTGGCTTTAAGAATGAAGGGCATGTCAAATGCCTTCTTCAAGGAATGCTTTATCATTGGCCTAAAATATCAAATATGTGCCCATGTTCTCATGGAATTCCCCTAGACTTGGTTGGAACCTACTCAATGAGCCAAGGAAGCAAAACATATTGTCTCCTCCAAGATATAAAAACCATCATTTCTTCCTCGTCATAAACCCACCAATCCCGAACCTCTTACAACTCCCCTTAAGATCCATAAATTAACCTAGGCTGAAATGGTTGAATGCCAACTCAAGGGTCTTTGTTATAATTGTGATGAAAAATATTTTCCCAGGCACAAGTGTAAGGAATAGAATCTTTTTATGGCCATGAATGAGGATTTTTCTGAAGAAGAGGTAGTTTTTTCAGTTATGGATGTGCTACCACCATTGTCTGATATAACCCCGCCCTCCAATCCACCAAAAGTTGAACCAGTGATTTTACTTAATTCCCTCACTGACTTCTCTTCTCCATGGACCCTCAAGTTAATTGGCTATAGTAAGAATCATAAATTCATCATCCTTATTGGTAGTGGTAGCACCAATATTTTGTTCATTGTTGCATTTCTAAAGAAGTCAATTGTTACATCTGTGTCGTCAATAATTTTTAAATCATGATTTCCAATGGAGGTTCAATGAATTGTGGGGGATGTTGTGAAAATGCATGGCTCCAAATTGGTCAATATCACCTAAAATCCCATATGTTTGTTATAGACATGGGTGGTTGTGACATTGTTCTCAGTGGAGAATGGTTACACACTCTCAACCCCATTCTCATGGATTTTAAGGAATTAACCATGCAATTCCAATAGGAGGACAATAATATACGTTCCAAGGCATCACAGAAGGATTCCGTAGGATCAACAGTTCCCATCGAATGGAAAAGCTCCTCAAAAAGGGTCATTCTGGCATTATTTACCAACTCCACTCCATTCAATCCATTGAGACACCCTTTGTGCATCCCGACCTCCAATATATCCTCTCCCTATGCCAAGTTGTTTTTACCACTCCCAAGAAGATTCCCCCTTCCCGTGGTATCAATGATCATTCCATTCCTCTCATACTGGGAAGTCTTCCTCCCAATGTTATCCCTTATCATCATCCCTTTATCTAGAAGAATGAAATTGAGAAAAATGTTCATGAATTTCTAGAAGTGGGTGTTATATGTCCTAGTACTAGCTCTTATAATAAGTGGAGTGTTTGGGTCATATTGTCGTCAAGGATGGTGTATGGGTGGATCCTATGAAAATTGAAGCTATGCAGGATTGGCCTCGCCCTAAAACTCTTAAGATCTTGCGTGGTTTTATGGGTTTAACGAGATATTATCGTATTTTTTTTCATAATTATGGAAAAATTAGCTCCTCTCACTGCTCTCCTTAAAAAGAATGCTTTCACTTGGAATCCTCATGTTGATCACTCCTTCCAAGCTTTGAAAGTCGTTATGTGCTCAACCCATTTCCTAACACTTCCAAACTTCACAAAGACTTTCGTATTGGAATGTGATGCTTCGGGGAAAGGAATTGGGGTCATCCTCATGCAATATGAGAGGCCTTTGGCCTTCACTAGAAAACAAATTTCAGAGATACATTTGGGCCAATCCATTTATGAAAAGGAAATGTTAGCTATTTTTCATGTTGTGGATCTTTGTCATATTTATATATTGGGACAATGCTTCCAAATTAAAATTGATCATTAGAGTCTCAAGTATTTTCTGGAACAACGAATTTCATCTCCAAAGCAACAAAAATGGTGACCAAGCTATTTGTCTATGATTATGAGATCATTTACAAGAAGGGAGAGGAAAATGTCGTTGTTGACGCTCTTTCTAGGAAGTATGAAGAAGAAGGGTCCCTTTTCTCCCTCTCCTTCATTGTACCATATTGGCTCCAAGATGTTCATTAGGAATGGTTGCAAGACCCCAAAATTTATAACATGATCCACCAATTGCAACACAGTTCTCCAGCTTCTCCGAGGTACTCTTGGCACATTAATGAAGAGCTTTGCTAAAAAGGATGTTTGTATTTAATCAAATAGTCACAACTTAAATCCACAGTTCCTTTTGAGCTTCATGCTTCACCCACAGCTGATCATTTAGGGTTTTACCAAAACCTATGAACGGGTCAAAAATTATTTTCTCTAGGATGGTACGAAATAGGATGTCCACACCTTTATGGCTAAATGTGAGGTATGTCAATGCAACAAGGGAGAAACATTCAAAGCTCTAGGAACAATCCAATAGCCTTTGATCCCACCTATTGTTTGGAGAGATGTTTCTATGGATTTAATTGTTTTCTATGTTAATCATCATGGTGGTTGTCGATCGTCTTTTCACATTTGCGCACTAATGCGCAACTATCAGTAAAAAAGACATGCATCTCATGCATGCCTGTATTCCCCTCCCTCGCGCCCACATGCACGACTGTGTCAAGAACAACCGCACAATATGCATTGAAAAAGGGATTATACCTGTGCACATGTGCATGGGTATTCCTCCTTTTCCCACGCAATGGTGGGCACCTACCCAAAAAATCCCCTGTATGACCCTTCATACAGTCCCTACCTACATTCTAAGAATTTCAGACAATGCAAGAGGATAGGACCACTAACTTGTCTCTCGCCACTCCCGGGTCAATATCGTCATGCTCCCATAATATCCAAATATCCTCAACACACTCTCTGTTATCAGAGAAATTGGTAAGTGCAGACACAAATAGATCTCCCTAGTTTCACTCCGAAACTACGAGAAAACAAGACAACATATAAAACTTCTCCTAAGTTTTAATCATCAAGCATACTAACTAACAAGAGATAGATGACATATCATTTAAATGTCATTTGTCCTCACTAGTGTCATCCTCACTCCGTTCCAAGTCTTATGACATGTTCAACCTGTAAAAAGACACAAGCCAATGAAGTGAAAGCAACAATGTATACTCAACAAAACCTATGTATGTGATCAAGGAGTCATACAATAAAATAAGACCAATTTTATGGGAAATAAATATATCATTGTATTAAATATATGAAAAGGAGAATACAACCAATGCCTTGATGTTATAAGGTCCCTTTCAACAGTTCCTTGTTTCCCACACACTTCTTGCTCCACGGATTTTGAGAGCATCAATCTATCTTAACAAAACAAAGCGCCAAGCTACAAAAATTACTCAAGCTCACACCAAAGGCTAGCCAACTCAATCCAACCATCTTTTCCCATGAGAAATCTTCTCCTTTTATAAGCTGAAAAGGATAGGGTGAGGAGGTTAGGATGATCCCAATAGATCAGGAATGTGACTCAGATTCAATCCGATCGGAGGCCAACTCACCCTCAAAGCTTCTCTTCTAGAAGAATCAAGAAGATGCTCTTTTTCCTTCATACAAAAATAGTCGCACCCTTAATACTGAGTAAACTGTGATGACGTCGCAGGCCACAGTGGTGCAACCTGTGATGATCCTATATTTTCACACCCTTAACACTAAGCAGGTTGCGACGATCCCTTTTTCTAAAGTTTTTGACAAAGGAAAAGTATAATTCCATCTCTCTGGGAAAATGTATCTTCATTCTTCTTCAAGGATTCAAGCCATTGATCCTTCTCGAGACAAATGATAGGTTTACATCATTAATGGTCATAGGGGTAGCAAAAATAATGTGTAACACTCTCATCAATTCAACTATAGTGACATGTACAAATGAGGTGGCATTGTGGGCCCACTAGCCATATATAGCCATTTTTTTCCCAACTTCCACAATCTATTGAAGGAGCCTAGAGCCTCTGTTTTCTGATCCATTCTCAACCACAAATTCTGGTCCCGCCATCTACACATTCACATTCTTCAAGCCATCATCTTAACTTGGCCCCAGAGAAACATTTTTCTCACGTCACATTCAGGTACACATGCTCATGTTCAATTTTAGCAAATAACTGCTATATGTTCTTTGTCATCAGATATTGTTCACGTCGAGTATTTGATTTTCATGTGTGCAGGTACATGTTCATCAAAGTGACACAACCCCTTCAGGTATATGTTTGACACTGGTGTTGACGCCAAACGACTAGTGAGTCTCAACCATCAACATTTTCAACCTCCCGTGGGGCTAAGGGAGAAGAAGCGAGAAGATCACCCTAGGCTTAAAGTTGAACTCTAAGTTAATTTTATCCTAACCTATAGTCCAAGCATAGATCCCTTTGTCTTACAATTTTCTTGTAAGAATATTTAATATTTATTTGATTTTATGCTATTTACAATTTGATCATTTCTATGTGAGGATATATACAATTGGAATAATAAAATTAAAGTTAAAAAGGAAATACAAATGATAAAAGTAAAATGCAAGATTTGTTTTATTTTAGCAAAAACAATTTAAATCAAAGTCAATCTAAAATCTAGAAAAGTTAAAACACTATGTTAAATTTAAAGTAATTTAATTAAAATAAAACTTATTATTCAACACTACATTAACAATATTTAACTTTTATTGATTTATAATTTTATGTTATTTACAATTCTAATTATTTCCACTTGGTTTTGTACATTAGATGTAATCAAAATTAAATTTAATAAGAAAATACAATGAATTAATAAAGAGTTAATTTAATTTACACAAGTTAATAACCACTTAAAAAAATTAAACACACTAAATGAAAAAGTAGTGTAATGATTAGTACTTTATCCTTTTTTTT
>ML823433.1:176666-189329 GCA_009831015.1 Picea engelmannii
ATGTAATGAAAAAATAAAATGAAAAACCCCTCCCAACACTCACAGCATACTACTCTCTGAAAATTCTGCCTAAGTTCTCTCTCAGTTTTATTTCTGAGACAATACCTCCTTCATAAAATTTCTGTCTTCTTCAAAATTCCTCTGGAATCTCCCTCTCTGCGCAGACTGCTTGATGCTTTCTTTTATAATTATCTGATGGACAGTTCTAGCGGTTGTAGGCGGTTCTGGTCGTTTGGGAAGTTAGATTTATTTAGAATTAATTGAACCGAAGCGTGAATCAGCATAACCGTCTAGAATTTGCGCCTATCAACATTTGTGACACGAGGACTGTTGTAACCCAAACACTTTGCAATGCCTGGAAAACAGACCCGATTTACACCTCCTTGATGCCATGATCTTAAAAGTCTCTATTCCCAGAGCTTGTTACCCTTCTAGCCCCATGATCTTAAAAGTCTTTATTCCCACTCATGAAGCCAACGTCCAAATGAGCAATTTGCAATGATATCGACCAAGACTCTCTCCAACATTTGTAGCCAACTCAGCCAGAGCAAAAGAGATATAGGGTAAGTTATTTTTCATGGCAATGAAGCAACTAATGCAATCATGAAAAATTCTTTAAGATGTTTACTCCATACATATATGCTTGTGCTATCCCTGCGCAGAAAGATACGATGAAATTGCTTGTTCATATGGATTCATAATACTCTAACTCATGTAGAGTTTGCTCACTAAACAATGTTTCTCAGTCCAACGATTCCTCTTAAATAGCTTACACGTGGATTGGTGGTCATATTTCTTATTAAATGTCATGGATCTAGTGAACTCAAAATGATTCTTTTGAAGTAACATAATCCACTTCAATATCAAGCTCTCCCATGAAGTAATTAATCCAAATTAAAGGTCCTTTATTTGAATGATAAAGGTGTCATGTGAAAAGGGGATGAAAATATAATGACATCATCAAAAGGTATGGAAAACTCTTTAATAAGTCAAGCTATAGTTGAATAGAGGAGAGGCATGAGAAATATTTGGAAAGTGGGTTATGTAGAAATAGGATATTTGGCATAATATGATATGGTCTTAGTTTGCTTTCCAAAGTTTTTTATTCAAAGGTTATGTAGATAGGTTATGTGTATGATAATAAAGGGAGGCATAAGGGTCTAACATATATGGTATTAACGCATCACTTATGAGTAAAAATGATATATGAGAAATGGGAAATAGATAGGTTATGTGTATGATAATAAAGGGAGGCATAAGGGTCTAACATATATGGTATTAACGCATCACTTATGAGTAAAAATGATATATGAGAAATGGGAAATGAGGATCAAAATTGTGATATTTCTATAACCTCAACAAAATTACCAAGCACCATATCATCTTTGTTGAATGCTTGTAATAACATGTGTCTAATTCAAATTTTGTAATTTGTGCAACATCAAAACTAACTGATGACCATCATCATTAGCCACTAACAATTGTCCATCATAATCTCCAAAACCTCCTTGAATGGTGAGAAACTTGACGATATCATCGAGCCATCTAACGTCTGCCTATATTGACGAACTTTTAAATATGTGGTAGCAGCTCGATGAGAGTGCGCAAGACTTTGCGCAAATACTGAAAACTGAGGGGATGCCTGGCAATACTTTGTCGGCTAAGTACTATTGAAAAAAATCATCGTCAACAACTGGCATGTAATTATTCTCCATATAAATTAATTGCATCTCCTAGTCACACCCTCTGACATTTACCTTTAGGGTCCTTACATCCGACTCTACAGTACCTTCACCTTTGTTGCATTTTGGTACTATCACCGGGTAGCACTCTCCCCCACATGAGTTGTCCCATTCATAGTTCACCTTGGCCACTTGACACTCATGCTGATTTCACCCCCTAGGGATGAGAATCCTGATAGTCTTATGCACTTCCAAGAATGAACCCCATACTTCTTCTCATCATATTGCTAGCTTTCCCAATGGACTCCCAGGTCATATCATCTTCATTCTATTGAATGCACCTCCATAGTATCATTAGCCCTCCATCTCATCCACCATCAGTTTTCCCATCTGTAAATTTTCCTCCATTCACTTACCTAATACAGAAACCCACCCATGGGCCCCCCACCCTCCACCAGTTTTCTTCCACAAACTTACGCCTTAACAGGCCAAGCCTTCTTTCATTGGGGAACCCATTTCTGTATTTATATACTCAACCCAAATTATTCTTTATTCCTTTGGTAATTTTAAAAAGCCTTTGTTTCCAGCATTTACTTAGCTTTCTTTGTTGTCACCCATGATGGCCTTTTTTTTTCCTGGAAAAGCAACCCATGTCACCCTTGGTTGGGGCATCCTCTCTCTTTTCATACTAACATCGTTCACAAACCCCGAGTATCCCAAGTCCATATACCTATGATCTCTGAGTTTGTCCACTTTTTTATCCTCTGACACAGTTTAACCCCATATCTAGTTGTCCCCTTGACACTAGATCCAATTTTATGGTTACTGCCAATCATCCTTCAAACAAATCCCCAACCAAGGGAAGTCTTGAGTCTCCCCGAATCTTGATTTCATTCATGTTACTTGTCATAACCTGATATCATCTTAGTGGATTTCACGAAGCCCTTTGCTTCTTGGAGTTGTGTCTCCCTTTTTGTCGACATCAGCACAGTTTCGAGAAGGGAGAAAATATCTTGAATCTCATTACCCTTACAATGAAGAGTCTCAGACGGTATAGAGAGAATCATCATTACTCTCTGATTCTTTTGACCTCCATAACATTCAACTTCAAAAAAATATCATGTTACGGTGGGTCTTACTATGCGACTATTGCAGTTATTTCATACTAGCCGAAGACCTTTGAATTCATTAGGCCATCAATGCCTATGAGTCATCGACAATTCTTACAGTTTTCCTTGCTTCACTTCAGAGTCCGTTCACCATTTAGAACTGTCATCTGCCATTATCAACTTCCCCCAAGGGCGTTCTAGTTATCTCCATCAACATACATATTCAATTATAGTCTCACATTTTGGTTACATGACACGAGCATGGGGCATGCCCGCCTAGTTTGTACACAAATTTTCTTTTTTCTCCCTAGAAAAAGGTTTGGGTCCCATAGTTTTCCCTCTCCCTCCTGCAGATCTCTCTTGCAATTCCTCGCTTCACTCTTCATTACAATGGTAGTCTCAGGAAAATAAACATTGATGTATTTCAACTATACGTATGCTCCTAACCTCAGACATTAGGGGGCATCTGTTATCAATGAAAAATCATCCGCAACATCACACGTAAATGGTTTAAGAAACAAATCAATGCCAACAACAATTAGTCCATCTACAAGACTGAAATGCATTCAAAAGGAAAAAACTATACAATTGGGTCAAAAATTGAAATGCGCAGATTCACCAAAGGAAGCTCCCACATAGTGCACAGTGTGTGCAGGCCAACACACCCTCAACACGCACAATGTGCCAAGTACATGACTATTTACGAGAAAAGACGCACACTTCTATGAATGATGCATTTATGGATATTTTTGGCCCCTCAACCACTTATGGACCAACCCCCAACACGATTTGACCCTCATATCAGAGCGAAATCCGAATGGGAGGCTGGTCAAGGACTAGAGGGTGCCCTAAAAGGCCCCTTGTTCACACTATGAACCAATTACATTTTTCCATGTATGAATGCTATAAATAAGAGCCATGGGTGCACTAAGAAACCAAGATCTTCATAGTATTGTTATGCTACAAGAATTCTCCCTTCAAAATCCTCTTTTCTCTTTGGAGCCTTCAAGCACCATTGCAATAGGCCATTCCACTCACCTCTTGAGGGAATAGGCATTGTTGTTCTTCACCATTTGTCATTTCTTCCATTGTATGAAGAACACTCCATTAGGGAACTCAAGAGACCTCCCAAGGAGGAAGAGGGGCTCATAAGTCCCTATTTTTCTCTACGGTGTTTTTCCTACTAATCTATTAAATCATTGGTAGCATTATGTTGGTCATGGTTTGATATTCATGGTTCTAAGTTTCTCATGCTTTCTAAAATATATTTCTTAGTTGTTTTAGTTTATTTCTTTGTTTATACATGTGTTTGGCTTGTTTAACCCACTCACAAACTTTTGTCTTGTCTAGCAAGCTCATGTAGACATGCAGGTGTTGTTTTTTTGCTCACCCAAGTGACAAAACCAACAAAACACAAATCTAATATACTATGCATCCAGAAAGAATTCATAAGAAATCACATAAAATACATGTAACACAAGATTTAACGTGGTTCGCCCAACTCTAGGCTACGTCCACAACAACTGGCTTCTTTATTATGCTTTTGGTAATTGATTCAGGCTTGCACATTACTCTTACAAATATATGTCATGGTTATATTTCTCTTCTCCTAGCCTAGCCATTCTGCATTCCAAGCCTCTCTCACCTCTCTGCATCATATCGTACATTCAGAAATTGATTTTCTCCCTTCCCATCCTAACTTATCAACCTTATTACTGACAGGTGTTCTCGACAGTTTGGAACAAACTACACACTACTGCCTGAGAATAACCACATGGAGGAACCCCTAGTCTCCCAACCCATTACATATTTAAACATACAATCTAGATCCTAAAACCCTACTTCGTTCCCCCCAAAACCCTATTACAATGCATGGAAACTCCAATTAATTGGTTGTTTGGGCTTCTTTCACCTTCTTTTCCATCTGCATGGTTCTTTTGCGCTCTTACTATTGTTCTTCCTACTTTTGCACGTCCTTCCATATTTAGCACGCCAAGATGTCATCCTTCCTTTTCACCCACTTTCTTCTCTTGCTTTGTTCTTCTCTTTGCTTTATTCTTCTTCCTGCTTTACTCCCTACTTTATTCCGCTTACTACGTGTTGTACTTATGGATGCACCTTAACTACACACTCCCTAGTATTTCTTCTTCTCCTGCACACCTCTGCGACACACTTTTTCTATACTTAGGATTTTAATAAAATTGTATTCCCAAAATGTCTTTCCAACAAACCCCCAACAGTCACTTGTGGCTCGTCTCGAGCCACTCAATCCTATTTCCTGCTTCTCCATGACACAATGCAAATTTTGGAGGTTGCCTTAGCTACCTTCACTTCCTTGAGTGTCATTTCCTTTGTTTCTACAATCTATTCATCCCCATGTGTAGTCAAGGATGTAAGTTTCTCTTCTACTACATAGGATGCTTGCTTGACCTTTCCCTATGCGATGTCTAGTTCATCGATCACCCTCACTGCTTCTTCTTGTAGTGCTCCTACTCACCATTGAATATCTTCTATTGATCCCTCATCCGTTCCACTTCCAGGTATGACTTCCTCTGTGCAAAAATTGTCTTCATATGTTCAAATTGTGGAAGTGTAGTGACCCTTTCTGAAGCTTGTTGAGCCTTTTCTTATGCTTCTCATAACTTGGCATCCACAACCTTCATCTCAAGATATTCTACTAAGTCTATCCAAATCTGTGTGCTCTCCTCACAAAGTTTGGTGCACTCTTCTTCTATCCTTTTGATGTTTGCGACTGTTTTTGTCGCCATTCTCTCTCCCTACCTTCTCAAAATTCTGGTGGTGTGCCTAGTGGACTCCGCAATTGTAGGTCCTCTATCTCTGATCATAAGCCTTTGATGAATTCACCAATCTTCAATACTTGTTCTTCCATAGTATCTTATACTACTATGGGGACTTCCAGAATAGTCTTGTGTAATTTTTGCATGACTGCTTGAGTTTTCTGTGCCAAAATTTTGGCTACATATTTCTCCTGGAGGGATTTCCATACCCTTTCCTCAAACTCATTCTTGTCTTTCATTACTTCCTCCACCTGGCCTTCAACTTCCTTCTTCTATTGGAGCGTAGCATCATACTGTTGTTGTAACTGCGATCTTTCGTCCATCATTTTTGTCAACTCATGACGTGCTTCATATCCTTTTTTCTTCATTTGTTGCAATAATCCTATTTGCAAGTCTTGTAATATTTGTATCGACATCCTCGATACCACTATGTTTAGGTGTCCTAGCGCATTCACGTGTTCTTTTAATTTAGACGTTGGAAATTCAAGTGCATCTGTCTAAATATGGAGTGTTCTATACCTGACTACTATCTAGGTTAAGAATGAATGTGCAACCTCTGCTTCCTTCCCCAGAATAATGGGCAGTCCTCCTTCAGTCCTGCTCTCTTTTTCTAGGCTAGCAGCTACTAAAAGACGTTGGAGTGCTACCAATTGATCCTGCACTCTCTGTTGTTTCTCTTCTTTCTTCCCGGTTTCTTCCTCCATGATTTCCTCTGTGACATCTCATACTTGGTAGCCTATGTGGTCCATATCATCATTAGTGAAAGCATAAAATGGGGTTTCTCATGTGATTTAGTATTTTTTAGCACCCCTCCTACTTGTTCTTTCCCCTTATCCTTTCATTTGACTCATGTCACGAGGACTATTTGTTTAAATTCTGCTATGGATGGGCCAACCATATCTCTTGCGCCATTATTTTGATCATTCCCCTGCTCGTTATCTAGTTCATCCTCACTCTTATCTTTCTCTTCTTCCTCTTCTGGTTGCCATGTTCTGTGCTAGGATTTTCCAACCCTCTTCTGAGTCACTCAAAATTAAGCATACATCATTTGTTGTCAACCTATAACTGGTTGGAAACCACTGGTGTGTTGGGTCCTTGTTTTCCTACACATACATGTTGCGCATGCCTTCTTTGAGACACACAGTATCCTTATATGTTTCCACCATCTTGAATGATATGCATGGTGTGTGTGTAACTAGATACCTGATAGTATCGAAGTATAAAAGAATGTGACATTGTTGTCCTGTTGTCTTATTTTTTTCTTCGTATTCCATAATTTGGCATACCTATGGACCATATTTCCTCTACCCGATGTGCCCATGCGCTGATAGTAACCTGGTTCTTGCCACTTGACTAGCACAATTAGAATCAACAATCATGCATAGTGAAATCATGTGCCCTTTTCCCGTGCCTCAATACAATCCTGCAAAAATTGGTTCACCAAGAAGGTGGCCCAGTTCATTTGAACCCCTTTGACACATTTTTCTGCAGCTACAATTACTATAGCTGGTACTTCATCCTTCCTATATTTTCACAACAACTTGCAGGTGAGTACCTGTGTCACAAACTGAACATTATTATCATTGATGTTTTTCACATCTAGTCCCCTTTTCCCCCTGAAACTATGTAAATTTTCCTTCATCGATTCTAAGAGGGATCTCTCTCCTACCTTGTTGAACAACAAGGTCATATCCTCACTGAATTTTGGGAGTCCTATAATGCGTGAAATCAACGCATTATCAATTGACAATGGGGGACTAAGCCATAATGTTCCCCCATGGACGCAACTGAGCAATACCTTCACAGAAGCATTAATTTCTAGACTGTGTCTAAAGTGTGGGATCTCTAATAGGTTTAGTATGCCTGCTTTCTCCAATCATGTTTCCCACACCTATTTTCCAACACTATCGTTGATGTTCCTGTCATGCTCTTGATGCACAAATATTTTTCCCTGGCCAACTCTGATAATGTTTTCTCATTGGTGATGTCATGATCCATGAAATTGAGGACAACAATGTTTCCGAGCATATCTCCTTCAATGTTTACACTAGGTGGGACTGGTGTTGTTACCAACAGGTATTTTCCATTTGTTGGTACAGTGATTGGTGGTGCGTCATCCATCCTAGGTGGGATGTCATTTCTGTGGAAGCTATCTTGTGAAGCCAAATTTGAAGCTCTGGGTACTTCCTTGACCTCTAGTGTATCTACTAGGAGTTTTTCCTATTTTCGTGTTGTTGCTGACGGTGATCCAAATTTTGGTGGGGCCATTCATCTTGTGTGACAAGTTTCGTCTACTATATCTATGGTAGTTGTGGCTCATCTTTGATTCACTCGAATTCACTTTGGTTTTCTCTCACTTGCATGCAACAATTATTTACGCTTAACGAAGCTCCACTGTTTTTGTTCCTTCTTTCCAACTATGCATGTCTCTTCATGCCTTAACTACCTTTTCCAATCTACCAACGTGGTTGATGAATTGTTAAATAAATGCATAGTTATTACCAAATCCGTCGTGTGATTTTTTCCTCATACTGCCAATCTGTCGTTATTTTTGGTGGATTTTACCATTTAATATTATACATTTTCTTTATGATCTGTCATTCCCTCTTCGTAGCTTTCGTTTACATGCTTTAATGCTTCCAACGGTATTGTCATTACCAAATTGTGCAACGATTCTTGATTTTGCATCTATGTGCTTCACAATCTTTTTCTTTTGTGTATTATTTTCTCATTCGACAAAATTCAATTATGATGTGTGATAACCATTCCTTCTTTGCAAGTTCGTATGCCTTAATACTATATAATCTTTTTCTTTTTCTATATATACTTTTTATTTGATTTTCTTCCTTTTTCTACTCTTTATTTGTTTTTCTGTGTTTTTTTTTCCCTACTATAATACAACTACTATGATACACATGCTCTGGCACAACCTAGATTACTGCACAAACTATCGACCGTATCTATAGAGTTTCAATCGAATTCCATTGACCATTCCTCCAAGTAATTATCCATAAAAGGTTTCCAATTGTGCAACACCTGTCTCTGTTACATGCTGAATCACATAGGGTCCTAACCAATGCATTCAAAGTTCCCTGGATGTTGCATAAACTTGTTTTCATAGAGTAATGCCAAATCTCCCACTTGAAACTTTTTCTGTTTAATGTGTCGATCATGCCATGCCTTCTCTCTTTCCTTCCAAACTTGCTGATGGAAACCTGCAACAAAATGATCTTATTCAAGATGCACTAACTGTGATAGTCTCTCCTCTACTACACTAGATTATGAAAGATCATTGATTGTTTCAATGTGCAAACTAGGTAGAATAAACTCCATTTGCATGACTTCTTCTTTCCCATAGGCCAACCTAAAAGGTGTCTAACTTGTCAAATTTTTACTTGTAGTCTTGTAAGCCCATAATACTGTAGAAAATTTGAAGTCCCAATTGTCTCTCCCTACATTGCATTTTTTTGTCAAAGCATTCTCCAAGATTTTATTGAAAGCTTCCACTGTTCCCTTGGCATGAAGATGATATAGGGTACTCTTATGATGGTGAATTTGGAACTCCGCAGTCAATGCTGCAATTTTTTTATTTAGAAAGTGTGTGCCTTGATCACTGAGTAATATGTGTGGACATCTAAACCTTGTGACTACATTCTCGAACAAACATTGTGCAACAATATCCGTGGTATAGTCTATAATTGGGGTTGCTTCTTCCCATCTTGTCTAATACTCTATCATAATGATTATGTATCTTTCCCCTGATCTTATTGATTATGGATTGATTGGCCCCACAAAATATATGTCCCATTTCCCAAATGATTGTAGTGTAACCTATGGATTCAGAGGCATTTCATCCCTCCTAGATGGCTTTCCCACTCTTTGATATACATTTCATGACTAACAATATTCCTTTGCATTTTTGTGGAGTGTGGGCCACCAAATCCCTATGCACAAAATATTTTTTGCAGTTTCTCTCCCTACATAATGTCCTCCTGCAATGCTATCATGTGCTTATTCTAGTATCATTGGTCTTTCATGTTCCAACACACAATGTCTCAATATTCCATTTGCACCCAACTTGTATAAATTTCTTGTAATCAACTGATAATATGATCCTTTCACTACTAGTTGTTTCTTTTGCACAAAATTCATTTATGATGGAGCCATTCCTGTACTTAGAAATTGTACAATGTATGAGAAATAATCATCCACCATCTTAACTGCAAATAGTTGTGCATATGGGAAACTGTCATCTAAAATGCCTTCATATTCTCATGATAGTATGCATGATAGATGATCTGGTCCTGCATTCAACTTCCTTGGTTTCACTACAACCTCAAAATCATATTCCTGGAACAATAGTATTCATCTGCATATTCTCCCCCCCCAACACTGGCTGGTTAACTATGTATTTTAATGAAGAATGGTCTGTATACATCTTAAAATGAGACCTAAATAAATAATTTTTGAACTTATGTAGCACATAAATCATTTCCAATCCTTCTCGTTCCATGGTAGTACAATTCTTCTCTGCTATGGACAACTTCCTACTTGCAAAATAAATTAGGTGATCTATTTCTACCTCCCCTGGTTGAGATAGTATTGCACCCAACACTATGGAGGATGCATCTACATGTACATGGAACTCCTTGTTCCAATATGGAAAGATAAAAATTGGTGCGGTCATACATTTTTTCTTTAATGCATCCAAACCCTTATGACAATCATCGTTCCATTGAAACTTTGCTTCCTTCTTAAGTAACTTTTCCATCGGTTCTATGATCTACACCTATCTCTTGATAAACTTCCTCTAATATCTTGTATGACCCAAATTTTCCCTCAAATGTCTAGCTGATGTAGGTGGTTCTAAATCCATAATTGATGCAATCTTTGTTGGGTCTACTAGTAATCCCTATTTGCAAACAACATGCCCCAACAAAATTCCAAACGATGCACAAAAAATACACTTCTTCAAGTTCAATGAAAAATGACACTGTCTACACTGATCCAACATTATCTTGAGGACTTCTATATGATCCTTCAGTAGACTAAACACAATCCAATCATCTAAGTACACTTCAAGGAACTTATCGATAAATTCCTTGAACGTTGCAACCAATAATATGGAGAACACCACATGGAAATTATTTAGTCCAAAGATCATTACTATATACTGATAAATCCATGACTCTATCATGAAAGTGGTCTTGTGCTGGTCCTTCTGCACAATTTTTTATCTGATGGTGTCCATTCTATTTCCAATACCAAACTCCATAAATCCTTGCACTGTTCAACATGACCCACTAGATCACTCTCTCCTATATACTTCTGGGAAATGTTTTCTTCCTCAGTACCAAACCTTACTTGCACTAGTCCTTTGCATTGTGACCGATATTTTATTCCCTCTCTATGTGCAAGCCACCATCTGAATGGAGTCGCTTTTAGGAAAACATATAGTGCTAACATCCTTTGTTGTTCAAGTACTTGCAAATTAAATTCTTTTACAAAACAACTTATATTAGTTAGTCCATCATACCTAGGTGGATCACATAGATATGTTCCAATGTAGTGCAAGGATCGAGTTATGCATGCACATATTCTAGTGGAGACTTCATGCATTCTCTTTCGCCAATGCTCTAGAACTTCCTCTGAGTCTGATGCACACAAATTGATACTTCTCCAACTTAGTGCACCATCTTTAGTCAAGTTGACATAATTTTCCATCCACATAGTCATGTTGTATAAGTTTTCGATGTAATTTCCTCTAGCTGGATCTATGTATCTCCCCCCTTATGATGGTTCCAAGGGTGCAGTAACTTTCAAATCTCCAACTTCTTATATCATTTCCATCCTCTTTAAGTTAATGATCACATGGTTATCAAAATCCCATTCCAGTCCCATTAATACTGGATATGGTTGAATGTCATCCATGATCTCAATAAATTCAAAGTTTGCCACACTGTGCACCCCATCTATGTTCATAGGTACTCTTGTAAAATGACCAATCAATACTATTTTTTGCTAATTCACGAGCCTTAACTAAATAGAAGACCATACTAGCTTGGTTTCTCCCATCATCTCCCATGTATGCTTAGGTAAAAAATTGATGTTGGACCCCAAGTCCAAGATAAAATTATCCACATCATACTCCCCAATTTTTTCACTGAATCTGGATTCATCATTGGTCCTCTTCCTATGCAGTACCTCATTCACCACCTTTTGTGAAATGGGAGTTTCCCTTCCTTATGTGCAGTGATCAATCATGTCATATAGTTTACTCAACATAGTTTCACCTTTCATTATTTCTATACAAATTCTCAGGAATTCTGTTAGCGTACTTACCTTTCTAGTTGGATTCTCAGGCACAACATGATCTCCAATGTGAGGTGCAGATGATGTTGATGCTCCCCAATCCTATCCAAGTACTTCTTATCTTTCCCTCTGATATGTCTCATTTTATTTTTGAGGATCAAAGGTTGGAAAGGGTCCTGTTGACTTCCTTACCCATTGCTCCATATTCTTTCCTCCATTCATCATATCAACCCCTGTCCTGGCTACTCCATGTGTAACAACTACTATTCTAGGTCCTTCATTGTGTTTTTCGACTAATATTTTCTGCACATTCCGATTTGGATTATGGTTCTAGTTTCCTCTGGCCTACCATTTCACAACTAGTTTGGGAAAATATTCTATCGCATGGTCCATTTATTTGTAGTATGTGCACATTGTACACAAATTCAAGTAGTCACGGCCGAGTGTCCTAGTTTATTACAATTGTAACATATAATTGGTCCTCTTTCTCCTCTACCAAAATTTCCTCTACGTAGGCCTCTACCAAAGTTTCCTCTGTTCCCTAGATTAAACCCTATTTTATTATTATATTGGAGAGCACCCACTCTATTGCAACTGTAATACCCTAGGCTGAACCCCAAATTGTAAAAATTCTTATAAGCTGGTGAGTTGTTGATATAATTTTTCATGCACCTTCCATGGTATAGTGCGCACATGTCCTACACGTTAAAATGATGAAGTGTGCACATTCCCAGATACCACACAAAACAAACTTAAGTGCAC
>ML823433.1:209502-223086 GCA_009831015.1 Picea engelmannii
AAAAACCAAAACAATAAAATAAAAGTCACATCATTTTCCCTCCCACAACTTTACCTTCACATATCCCCAAAATTTAATCCACGGACATAAAACATTCCGGACCCCTCGTGCTTTTCGAACTTTAATGGAGGCGAGGGGGTTTGATAAGCAGTATTGGGAGGGGCACTTGTACCCTCTAGGTGATTTTGGACCCCCCCCTCCAAATACCACTTACCACCTCAAGGGGGGGGGTCCGAAATACCACCTTTTCCCCAAAAAACTTCCCTCCCCCCAAAACTCAAAACCGCCATTTTTTCCATTTTGACCAGTTTTTTTCCGGAAAGGATTCCAAGCAAACGAAAATAAATTTTGGAAAATCGATAGATTGTTTCTTCGTAATGGGATGAAGAACAAAAACCTCTCTCAATTTTTGCACAGGTACCACCATCTGGGAGAATCAAAGCTATCTTTCAGCCTCATTTTTCAGATTTCTGGTTCTTTCAGTTTCAACCCTGATTTTGCGGGAGCTGTTTCGGTGAGATGGAGGCGAATTTGGAGAAACCAAAAGACATTTTTGTCTGAAAAATACTCATCTACAATAAAATCCTTCAGTTTGTTCCCAGGTGTCATCATCAAAGAGAAACAGATGTATGTATCGACCCCTTTTTTGCAGAAATTTGGCCCGTCTTTCATGGCGGATAGTTCACGATTTTTAGGGATTTTTATTCCTATTTTTGGCCGAGGTGGTTGAATTTGACCTCCTGAGCTTGAGGAGAGTATTTTTTATATATTGTAATGAATCAAATGTGCAAGGGGGATCAGTCAGGGACCATGATTTAAATCTTGTATTAGAGCTCACAGAGCCATCCGTATTTTCGTCAATTCAATAATACAGTCGCAACAATTACACGATTCCTGTGACAAATATATTGGTGAAGTGCTCCTCCTACAAATTGTTTTCTCTGTTTCCATATGTTTTATTTCCTTATTATCTGGAAGAAGTTTATGAGTAGATTTTTTGAAAGATACACTTTGTTTCTAGCTGCGGATAATATTAATATTTTCTTCTGATATCCAGTGGTAGAATTCTTCATTGCTTTGTTGCTAAATTGATCATTTATTTTTCCTCCTCTTTCATTTAATTTAATTTTACCAGATCCAGTAACTTGCCTACCTTTCCCTGTAAGGCTATCTGTAGGATTTGTTTTGATTAAATCTAAAATTGTGACTTCGTTGCCCAATGTCCCTTTTCTCCTACTCCAACCAAACCAATTAAAAAATATAAACTCTGAACCCATTAGCTAGCCTAATACCTATTCAAAATAAATCTATATCAGGTAGAAAGATCCTTCTCTGAGTCTTGGCGGGCTAGATCTGAGACTCGAAGTGGTTTTGATGTTGCCTCTGTGACTGCCTCCACAACCTTAGGTAAATTATAGAGCACTAACAACTCCAGTGCAGGATAGGAGAATTCCTATGACACAGGTGTTGGAACAGGGGTAGACCCAGGGTTCAACGCTTCAACAGTGCACCAACAAAACCCTAACTACTGGCCCTTTCGATAACACCTGCGAAGTAGATGAAGTCTCACCTGAGGTAGAGGCAGGGGTGGTTGCAAGACTCAGGTGTCTGCAACCTTAGCTGGGACACAGATATGTGATTCTAACACTTAGAAAACATTTTAGCATAGATCATTCATCAATATTTAACCCTCATGGCACTCCACAGATGGCGCAGAGCACCGCAACATTCACCTAGATCTAGGTTAAGTTAGAAAAATAGGTCTAGCACTCAACACTTTCATATATGTCAGATCAACATCCATACATCTAAGAATCACAAAGAAAAGTAGATATATCTAAGTATATCATAGAAAATCACATAGAATAATCATATCAAAGCACAACACATGGAAAGAGACAAACATATTAGGTCGAGGCATCGAGCACAATGCATAGGTTTACCGTGGTTCACCCCCACCCTCGGGCTACATCCACAAAGTCTTCTTCTTCTTTATTAGATTTGGTCAATCTGATTACAACACGAAGATCAAACTTGTACTTCACATAGGATAGGATATTTGTGCTCACCTCGCCAAATCCTCCTTCCCCAAGTAGATCTAGCACAGAGCCTTCTTACAATCCGTGCACTCAGCTCTGCAAGTCGGTCACATAGTATACACAAATCCTTTACTAGCACTTAGCTTATCGACCTCTCTTACATTGCCTAGCCACTTATTTATACTTTACAAAATAGGACTAAACATGGGTAAACCCATGGACCGACATCCCATACCCATTACATTATCCCCAAAAACCCAAAAAGGACCCAAGAGAGGGGTCTAGCTTCCACGATCTCCGCTTCGCATTGCACTCCATCTTTGACAAGCTGTCGAAGTTCCAAAATAGTCAAATATGACCAAGTGTTTCCTCAAAACTTGGTCAAGGGCCAACAGGCCCCCAACACTCACCTGTGACTCGTCCCGAGTCACTTAGATCTGGGTAAAGTTGCCTCAAAGGTCTCTATCTTGGCTTGAGCTGCTTCAACTTGTCTCTGTGCTACTACTTCCTGCTCAATGAACTCCTGAACAACCGCTTCGCTGATAGGCCCTTCCTGTTTCTACTAGACTGTAACAACTACTTGTTCTAGTAGTGTTCCTTGGCCTTCAATTTCTTCAAACAGTATATAGGCCTCCTCCTAGCTCGACTAGAGTTTCTAGGTGACTTCCATCACTCTATTCTGCATGGTAAGAACCAGTTGTTGGGAAGTTCGTTGTTCCTAGGATCTCTTCATTCTCTCGATAGGTGACATGAGATTGAGTTGTGCTTGTACTATATCTGCATGCTGCTTCGCTTCCTAGAGTTGGGACTCTAGTTTCTTCAACTTTGGGTCTTCAGATAGTTACTCATATATCTGCGTGCTTTTGTTACTTAGCTACTTGCATTCTACAACAAGTTTTCTAATCCTTTCGACTACACTCTGAGCATCCAATTCTCTTTGGTCACGCACTTCTTACGGAGTTTGTGGTATGGTCTGAAGCTCTAATTCCACAACCCTTTGTTGAAGTTGTTGAATAACTTCAGCCAACTTCATCACTTGATGCTCTATGGGATCTTCGACCTTCTTCTCTAAGGTGGTCACAGGGCAAAATTCTCTGTTGACTTCTTCTTCAATTCCAATCTTCTTCGTGAGCAACTTCTCTTTCTCTTTTTGGACCTTCGCTCAGTCTTATTCAAATTGTTCTTGGAGATCATTCTTCTCTTGTTGGACTGCTTGATGTTACTCAATAATTTCTTCCTGTGCCTTCTTGAGGGCTTGGGTGGCATGTGATTTTTCTTCCTGATCACATCAAAGGTGTACTTCAACTGTATCAACAATATTGAGGAGCTGGACTGATTCATATCCTTCTTCTATTGTTCCTTCTGGCAGAGGCGTAGTAGAGATTGCTTGGCTAGACTAGAGTGCTTGTTGTACTCCTTAGAGCGTGATATCAATCTAGCTATACATTTGTTCCTTCTTCACTTCCTGCTTCTCTATTATTTCCTTTGAAGCATCATTGACCGCTGCAACAATGAAATCAAATTCATACAATGTGAGGGAAGTTCACATCTTAGTTACAGGGGTTTTTGGTTTCTTTCTGGAGGAAGACTTCAAAGGTGAAACCTTCCTTTTCTTGTATGAGTCTACTTCATCCCTGGGTGGCGGTAATTCAACTTGTTGTTGCTGAGATTATGCACCTTCTTCGTCTAGCGTAATGGAATCCATCCTTATAGATCTGCTATCTATATCCTGAACCTCTTCAGGATTCTTCATCTCCTTTGTCTTCTTTGTTCTAGTAGATCCAAGTGTATCTTGAACAACTTTTGGGCTATCGATGTATGAAATTTCTATGGGTTTTGTTGAAACAAGGGGGTCCACCGACCACTCCTTGGTGATCTCTTCCAGGTCTTCTTCTGTCAACTTATAGTAGGGCTGGAGCTATTCTTGGTGCTCATCAGCACGTGGGGTTAGGTATATAAAATAATGGTCTGCGATGAACTTTATCAGAGGTCAGAACCTATGTAAAGTGTTCAGCGTTATGCGAGGTTCACTCCTTATGGATGCTTTTAATTGATTATAATATGCATGGAAAATGACATTCGATTGCCATTGTTTTCTCACGTCGTTCGAGTACCACAAGGTATTGAACTTCGTAGCTAATGGCTCAAAAGGGTCAAGGTCTAGGAAAGTTGCACCTTCTGGTAGCTCCCATGCAACAAAGGTGATCAGTATCAGGAGCTAGCTAAAATGGAATTCGTGTCCCTAATCCTAAGCTTCTCTGCAGTCAATCTCCAGTTAATTCACCAGGTACTTCACCTAGTTCATCTGTAGTCCCTCTGCACACTTTCCTGCGAGGTCAACTATGAAGCCTGATTCTTGTGTTGGTCAATTCTTACGTACCAGCTTCCCTGCGATTAGTTGGCATGAGAGACGCACTGCACCACTTTAAATAGAAGCTACCTTGTAACCTCTCGTTCCTTTCTCAACATCACCATAGGCCTCTTTTATCTTCTACGCAAGAGCGTGGTCTGCGGTCTTTCTAGGATAGTACTCATGGGGATCAGGGACTTGCATGCTAAGCATGGTGATCCTATTGATCAGCATCCGATCAACAGTTATGCAGTGATCTTGCCATAGGTATCCTCCGTGGTAACTTACTAGCAGTAACTTTACACAAGCATTCACCTCCTGGTGTCTGCCGAAGTGTGGTATTTTCATAACGTTTAGCAGAGTAGACTGCATGAGGTTCATCCTCCATTGCTGTGGGATGAGCTTCGAGTTCTTTCCCTTAGTTCATGTCAAGTAATTATATGGGAAAGCATGCTATAAAATTTATGGTCCCCCAGGTTGAAGTCGCAAAACTTCAACGTTGTAACCTTGTCTTGATCTACGCAGTAGGTGCGTACTCCCTTCGGTAAATATGCAGTTACTAGGGTATATTCAAAATCTCTAGGGACACTGTCTCTATTAATATCACCACTCAGAAGGGGGTATGTAATATGGTAGAATGGATGGCACTAACTTTGCGTTGGCTATGTTTTCCTTATGCTTAGTTCTCCTCTCTATGTCGACTTCAGATGTTCCAGCTCGAGCAGTTGATGGGGAGGCTTGCACTCCTCTTGTTGATGAGGCTTGGACTCCTGTGGACATTCTTCTTTCTAATATGACTCTCTTAGTCATTAAATCGAGAAGGACTTCTGTGATGGATTCCTCAAGCACGGTGAGCTCGTCGGACATATGCACTCAGGAAACATAAGTAGGGTCACGATGATCTCAAAACACTGCACTAGGGTGAATGATTTGCTTTCAATGATCACTGTATACAATTATGAGTTATACAGGCTTTGATTTTTCAATTGGAAAAAGTGTTCTTCATGCGCGGTGCGACGAGCTAAATAGGAAATTCATCAATGGTCTGGTTGCAACGGTTATGAATCTTCTGTGAACATTGATCCATCCATTATGGAACGATCCAATGATCTAGTGTTGATCCTTTAATTCTTTTCTGTCTGTTTTGGGCAGAAGTCGAATGGGTATATCGGTCCAACGACTATATTGTTGCACCATGGCGAAGTGCCAGATGTCGTTGTTCTGATATCTTGGCAAAGCTCAATTCTTACGATTTTTCCTTCTACAAAGTTTCCTCTGGAACCTTTTGTAACTTTTCGATCTTGATTCTCTTCTTACTTAGCTTCCTAGCATTCTTCCCAGTGAGCTTCGTCTCAGTCATCCTTTTTCCATTCTGATTCTTATCTTCTCTCGACATAGTCACTTCGTGTTGCTGAGGTTCTTTCTTCAGATCCAAGGGTAATACTCCTTCATCATATGGATTAGGTATTTCGGTCTTCTTTGGTTTCTCTAATGCTCTTATAGATTCGACATCCAAGTCCCTAGTGTTCAACAGCTGAGATCTGTTCTCTTATTCTTCCATCAAGTAGGCGATCCTTCTAGTCATAAATTCCATGAGTTCTTGCTTCTTCTGTTCTAGGGATTCCTTTTCTTCTTTTCTCTGGATCTAGTCTTTTTCAATCCAGATCTTTCCTAACAAATTTGAAAATGGGGCATGGTCCTCAATAAATCTAATGAATTCAAACTCTTCCTCTGACGAAGCTCCATGGGGACTCATAGCTATCTGGGTAATTCTGCCACATAGGGTTACCATTTTTCCTTTAAACAACCCTATTCTTCCTAGTGAAGGAACAATAGCAGGCCTTCCTAGGGTTTCCCAAGTACTTTCTATCTTAATGTTCATCTGTGTTCCCTCATCTAAAGAATAGTTGATGTCGAAGTCTCCTATTCTTACTTCGATTTTCTTCTTTTCTTTGAAGATCTCTGACAAACTGGCATCTTTATGTTCATCCAAGGTTTCTTTCATTTTTAGTAACATAATCTCTGAATTTTTCTGAGGTTCTTCTATAATCTTAGTATCTTGACCTTTCTCCATATTCATCTTTTCAAGTCTAGTAATCATTCTAGGGAAATCCGGTACTTCATGGTCCATAGACTTACAACAGAGGAAACTAGGGTTTCTCCCAGGGCATTCCTTGGCAAGATGTCCTGGTCTTCTGCAACTATAACAAAGAGTTAATCCTCTCTTCCTCTTCCATTATCCCCAACTTTTCTTGTACTGCGTGCTAGGATCATGATGGTGAGCCTGCAAAAATTTCTTTCTAGGATCCTGCATCCATTGGTTAGTCCAAAAATTCTTTTTATGCATAGGTATAGCACATATTTCATTATTCTTGTTAGATCTATTCATATCAAATGTTCTTTAATCTAACAATGCCCTAGTTTTCAATCTAAGACAAAATCTATCAATCATACCTAAATCCATACTTTAGAAACAAAAAATTTCACTTCTTTTACTTCTATAGATTACAAAGCTTCCAGATCTAAGAACTTTTAACTATTCTTACCTTTATTAGAGCACATAGCTTACATATCTTACCTCTTTATGTAGATATGACTTAGAAACTTCCAATTTAACCTTTCTTAGAGAACAAAGCATTCAGATATGACTTATTTTCTTCAGATCTATCCTTCCCTATTCAGCACAGATCTTTTTAGATCAAGTGGATCACTGTGCACTAGGGAACAGGTCCATGCATAGAGCTTTTACAATTTCAGGCTGGACTTTCTGCACAAAGCTTCTTCTTCCTCAGTTCCCAGCAATCACAGTTTTAAGTCCCAACAATGGAACCATTTGTTGGCACAGGGGAAGACCCAGGGTTCAATGCTTCAACAACGCACCAACAAAACCCTAATTACTGGCCCTTTAGGCAACACTTGCGAAGCAGATGAAGTATCACCTGAGGTAGAGGTAAGGGTGGTTGCAAGACTCAAGTGTCTACAACCTTATCCGGGACACAGATCTATGATTATAACACTTAGCAAACACTTTAGCATAGATCATTCATCAATATTTAACCCTCATGACACTCTATAGATGGTGCAGAGTACCACAACATTCACTTAGATTTAGGTTAAGTTAGCAAAATAGGTCTAGCACTCAACACTTTCATATATGTCAGATCTACATCCATACATCTAAGAAGCATAAAGCAAAGAAGATCTATCTAAGTATATCATAGCAAAGCACATAGCATAATCATATCAAAGCACAACACATGGAAAGAGGTAAACACATTAGGTCGAGGCACCAAGCACAATGAACAGGTTTACCGTAGTTCACCCCCACCCTGGGGCTATTCCCAAAAAGTATTCTTCTTATTTATTAGCTTTGGTCAATTTGATTACATCACATAGCTCAAACTTGTACTCCACATAGGACAGGAGATCTGTTCGCACCTCACCAGATCCTCCTTCCCCGAGTAGATCTAGTATAGAGCCTTCTTACAATCCATGCACTCAACACTTACAACACTTGCACTCAGCTTTGCAAGTCGGTCACATAGTATACACACAACCTTTACTAGCACTTATCTTATCGACCTCTCTTACATTGCCTAGCTACTTATTTATAATTTACAAAATAGGCCTAAACATTGGTAAACCTATGGGTTGACATCCCATACCCATTACATTATCCCTCAAAACCCAAAAAGGACCCAAGAGAGGGGTCTAGCTTCCACAATCTCCGCTTCACATTTCACTCCATATTTCACAAGCCGTCAAAGTTCCAAAAATAGTCAAATATGACCAAGTGTTTCCTCAAAACTTGGTTAAGGGCCAACAACAGGATGCATGGGCGAGGGGATTAATCATGATAGAATAGGTGAAACAAGTAATTGATCATCTACAGGATGAATCAGACCTTGTGGAAATGACAAGGACCCCTTCCAACAACCTAAAAGAAAGTCAACCAGTTCCAAGTGGCCCTGAGATGATACAAATTGACAAAATCGTTGGGTTAGATAACCTTGAAGTTACGACGCCATAGGCTGGATCGCCAGGGGACGTTGCAACTCAGCCAAAGATAATAAGAACATCATGTAGAGAAGGTGCACTAAACCCCCTCCATGACTTGATAAAAATCTATGATGATGAGGAAAGTTCAGAGATATCCCTGGTGACTCCGGTGCAGATCACAGAGGAAAAGGATTCAGAGAAGGCATCTTCCCTAGCTCCCGATGATCAAATTTAGGGCCTTCCATAGAATGAATAGGAGGTAGACAATGTCTTAGACACTGAGCTACTCAATGTACCAAAGACCCAAATGGATAGTTTGACAGAGGAGCCAAGTTCAGGCGAACAAAAGGAAAAAGTTCCACAGCGGGAAATCGACGTCTCAACAACCGATTATCAAATAAGAACTGAGCCTACCCTTGATGCTTGAATTTAAATTGGTACTCAACCTCCCGATGAGAAACAACTAGAGGACATACCTTCAAAACACACATAATAAGTTCAAGAACCCAATATTGAACATATATACACCATCTGAAGCTTGGGAAATATGCTTACCTGAGGAGATCAACAAATCCCTGAACCGATGGATGAAGTGGATGATATATAGGACATTTCATATGACTGAAAAAGGAAAGATATCATGAAGAGAACCACCAAGAAGAGAAGGATTAATCTATATTTCTCCATCCTCATCACCATAGAGGAAACAATGAGCATGCCAAGACATCCGAACTTATCGACACAGGGATGCAAATCACAGATGCCACCCTAGACAAAGAAAAAAGGGATGAAGAGGAGTTGGCCACTACTCTGAATGAATTGGAACATCTACGCCATTTGGAAAAATATTACCAGGACACCACACAAGCTGCGATGTTCCCAAGGTGCGAATTCCATGAGGCCTACAGTAAATTCACAGATGAATGACACCTATTCACTGCAAGGATAACTGAGCTTCAAGAAGAAACCCTCATGGCACTGGAGATGTGCAAGGATATGGAAAGGTGGTATGAGAAAGCACACCAAGACATGGAAAGGATCCACTACATCAATGCGGTTCAATAGGGTCGAGATTTTGAAGAGAACGATATCCAGGTGCTAAGGGAAAGCAACATCGACCGCATAAATAAATCATCCAAATATTGGGTAAAAATGGCCCAAGAACCTCATCAATAAATCCATGATAAATGGGCCGAGTGTCAAAAGAGTTGGACCAAGATCAAACGAGAAATGACAGACATCGACCTCCCCGAATTTAACACACCCGATGACTTTGTCAACTTGCGTGAAATAGTCAAATTACATGGCAAACAAGACTCATCATGGGCTGCAGAGACAGAAAGGGTGCCAAACATGGCACCAGGTCAAGTACACCAGTTCATGGAACACCCGATCAAATATCGAACCATGTTGCATCATTTGAGTGCTATAATAGTCAAGTATCGGGCATGGGCAGTAGAGATAAGAGAGATCCTTTCGGCCCCAATGGAAAACCATAGATTCTTCTATTCCAACACATGCGAGGATCTCTTCGTCAAATGGTCAGAGTACGAGAATAGTCATCCACTCAAGTGAGATCATTTGATGACTCTTAGAATACTGAGAGAAGAAAGTGCCATGTGGCGAGTTTTGTTTTACTTAGTTGCACTTTTAATAGTTATTTTTAGTTAATAATATGTTATAAATAGGAGGATCGACCTGTCAACAAGGGTCGATGGTTGTTGCAAAGACCCTCATTTTTGGATTTGTAAAGAACTATTTCAGAGCTGTCTTAATTGAGAAGTCTTGCTTAGGACCAGAGATAAAGTTTGTTTTTTTATCAAAAGCGTGTGTGATTAGATCCGAAGAAGAATTATTTCTGATTTATATATCATGAATGGATGTTGTAACGAGTAAGAAATTATGAATCTATTGATAAGTTATCTGATTCAATGTTTCTATAGTTCTTGTCTTTAATGATGAAAAGTAAATCATTGTGTTAATATGAAATTGACGATTAGATTTAAGGAAACTATTTTTTTTCCATAATTTATTGCATGTATGTTTTCTTATGATAATTGTATCTGAGTCAATAATTGAAACACCAGTAGGTTAATGTATTAGTACTAGGCTTGTGGTAGAGAATCGTTGTCTACATGCTAGAGTGAAAGGGTTATCCCAAGCTCAGACTTCTCTAGTAGTTAATTTTTCCCACTTTGTTATCTAGTTTTTTTATACATGATTTTATCTTGTATCGTTCCCACCTATAAGAGAAAATACAAAAGAGAATGTCTAAACCAAAGGAGAAAATTTCACAAGAAAACGTAAAGCGCATCGATTAATTGTTCGGATTGCGAGATCTGGAGAACCATTCCACTATTGAATGCTACAGAGTCTAATTAGGCCTTGGTGGCGGGTTTGGTTCCTACTGTTGAGTTAAATGGATCCAGGATCCTTCAATATAATTGGCGCTAGAAGGAGGTCTTGAAGAATGAATGGATAACAATATTTTTTACAAAATCTTTCACATAGGCTATAGATTCAAAACAACCCACATGCATGGCTAGTCATTCCCAAGACATCCCACACACATTGAGTACTCCTGAAATGAGTAACTCACCAGAGCCAGAGGAAGAACATCTATTCCCTGAGCTAACTTACGGTCTTCCTCATGAGGAATTGAACCAATTCAGAAGAATCACAATAGCTTATGCCCAATAGATCGGTGCGTTGCCCTTACCTTCATTACTTCCTCGAAGAAAAAAAAAATCAAACAAATGGTCGAGTCCCCTGACCAGTTTTTTGTGCACACAGTAGAAGACCTAATATATTTTTCCCTCACCGAAATCGAACATCCTCTTAATCTAATCCCTGAAACACCAGCCGACAACTGCTCCGATCCTAACAATTTTTCTGATGAGGAAGGGTTTAACTCAAAACACTCAGTTTTTAGATCGGAGGACATGGAAGATAACAACAATCATAATGAAGAAAGGGGAAACCCACCTTAGAATAATCAACCTTGGTTGGCTAGATATTCTTTGGCTATCCCTAGATGAGTACATAATCTTCCCCAATATCCAGAAAAGTTACTCCCTAAATTTGACCCTGAAACCTCGAGATTCCCTAAAGACCATATCAAAAAATTCATACTAGCTATTAGACTCATGAATGTTCAACATGAAGACATAGTATATAGGATTTTCCCCTACACTTTCGAGAATTCGGCCTCCACGTGGTATTTTAAATTACCTGTAGGATCCATAACTAGTTGGACGAAGTTTCAAAAGGATTTTCTAGACAAATTTGTAGAAGAAACCACCACAAGATATTTGATGGTTGAATTGTTCTCCGCCACCATGAGTTTAAAGGAGAAGGTTAAAGGATTCAATCAAAGATTCACCACTATCTTAAACAAATTCCAACCCAAAGCTAAACCCACTCAGGAGTTGAAAATTGAAGTATATGCTTACTCTCTCCCAACTTCTATTTCCATGTTTGTGAAGAGGGTTGCCAAAGCATCCTTAGCTGAAAATTTAGAATAGCGACGCAACCTAAATTTGTGCGATTAATTGACATTATTGTAGTAGATATACTAGAAGCTTATGGATTGTTATTGAGACGAGATTGGTTTGAGAAGTTAAATAGATAATTTAGTATAGATTGGGATCACCTTTGGTTTCCATTAAAGGGTCACACAAACATGATCATGATCGATAGGGAAAGATATCTAAAACATACTGTCACTGACTTAGAAACCCTCAATGAACTGTCATAGACATATTTCCCCGTGCTAGGAAATTATTCCTATGACTCTGATTTTGGGAATTTCTCTCCCTTCTCATATGAGGTCCCTCTTATTCAAAACTATGAAATGATTTTTTAAGAAAACTTGTCGACAATGATAGAGGAAACCCACTTCTATCAAGGACCTGCATTAGAAATCACGGAACAGGTAGGAGGAAAGGAGTAAAGTGGAAGAACAAGGGGAACTGGCAAATTTTTCTCATCAATTTGGACCTTATACTTTGATGGATATAAATTGCAAGAAGGGTCAAGGCAGGGTTCATCCTCATTGATCCAAAAGGCAAACAACATTTCCTGTCCTGTAGACTATAATTTGAGTGCACACACAACATCGCCAAGTATGAAGCTATGGTACAAGGGGTAAAGAAAGCCATAGACTTAAATGTTAAAGAATTGAAGGTTTTCAGAGATTCTGGAATCATTGTCAGAAAAGTAAGGAATACTATACATTGCAACTCTCCACACCTGACGAATTACCAACAGGAAGTACACAGGATAATAGAGCATTTTGAAGCCTTCAATATTACAGCGATCCCCAGAACAAAGAACATTCTTGTTGATTATCTGGCCACCACTTCCTCAAGGCTATTACCTCTAGAAGACTATGAAGCCTCCCGATTCACTGTGGAGTTTCTCTACAAACCGTTTCCCAACAATATTTCTAATTGGAAGGTCTTTGAAGGAGGTGAACAAATCATAAAATTTTTGACCAATCAGGATAATTTTAAAGACTTGGTGATCTGGATTATTTTCGGCACAAAATGAGAGCGGAGATATAACACATAAATATAACATAGATATAGTGGAAATAACAAGAGTCACATATATACAGTAATACATGATTTCTATTAATGAAATAAATGTACAGAGACTGTAAAAATACAGAGTGAAAGACTCGCTAGAATGGTGGCATCTTATCTCTAAGAAGAGATGTGACGGCTACTCGCATCCGTGAGAAGATGATTACAATGAGGCTTTGAAGGCCTTTTTACAATAAATAGGAATGCCAAAAGTCCTAGACACCCAAAAACCTAACCCTAGGAGATGAAGCGCCAAAAGTCATGTGGGCCCCGTTTGGGTAAGTGAGTACATCAACTTCCCGGGGTCGTAACTTTTGCATATGATCTCCATTTTAGGCGTGTGATAGCTTGTTGGAAAGATATATCCAAGGCCTACAACTCTCAAGAAAAAATAACATCTTAGATGCTATTTTGCGATAGCAACATACCCAAAAAAACATCGTTTAGGGCCTCAAAATGGCCCTGGAAGTTTAGGACCCAAAAAAACTGCTAAAAATAGTAAATTGCCAAAATTGCCAGAAAGCCATTTTGAGCCATTTGGAAAAGTTGGGTGGACACCGATATCCACCTAGATCAATCCTCCCTCCTTAGGAAGCAATGGTCTCCATTG
>ML823434.1:0-15743 GCA_009831015.1 Picea engelmannii
TGAGTATAAATCAAGTACTCAAACCAAAATAAAATTCCACTCCCTGACTTAATCCAGTCCAAGGAAGTTTGTTGATCCCATTTGAATCCTTACCCTGTCACATTTCCTAGACACTCAAGAAACCTCATCATAATATCTCCTAATACTATACATAAATAAAATAACATATAAATCTCAATACTTAACACAACATATCTCATAAACCAAAACATAATCATAATGTACCATGCTTTAACATGATCATTTTCCCACAAGTTTCCTCAAAGAATAAGTCAGTGTATAAAATGTGATCAATGGAACTAGATGTTACACCCTTGCATAAAGACTTATGTTAACCATCAAGGACATATTATAATTCGACCTCCAAACTCCCCGAAGGTGAGAAAAACTCATAGATATGTAAAAGGGTAAAGAAAACTATCTTACTAGACTCTAGGTAATTGACTACATAAATGACAAAGGAAAATAACCCATTATACACTTATATAAATGATTAATCCTTATCCTTTGTGGTAAAAGAAATAATTTAAAAGGGAATAATGGGCATTGTCCATGAATTGCATGTAGAGTTAAATCCTTCATTCATATTTAATTAAACAGAGTTATCATATTCTCATAAGGTAGAACTCCTTACCTAAAAATAATATGTTAACAAAAAGAATCCATACAGCTACTTGACACCAATGTTAAACAAATCTTTCACTACCAGAATGGCCATGAAAGTATTACTACGATAGATTTCTATAAACATTACTCTATTATATAGTAAAAACCTCTAGATGTTCGAATGACATAAATGAATGTTTGGGGAAACAATACTAAACCACCGTATTCCAAAAGTGACGAGGCCTCATTCCCATCACCCATACATACCTCGAGGGATACAACTTTCCTTACCAGAAGCCATGTGATTCTCACAAAAAGAGGTGATCAGATTGGTTAGGAGACTAGTTGGACATGTCTGTATGTGCCTGAGTTCAAAGAGGTGTAGACACATATTTCCCCTTGCAAATTTAACTTTCAAGTTGATAAGCACCGAATGAAAGACTGCACCAACCCTTTTGTTGGCCAAGACGTTCAACTTTTCTCCACATTCAAATGTATTCTAATATATACAAAAACCCATACAATTTTTATCCACGATCGTTACTATAATTTTTACCCATAGTAGTGAGGGCTCAAACTTGAGGGTTCCTAAGGTCATGACTTGTCATAGAAAAGAATAAAAAGGGTGCACTCAATATAATAGCATATAGGAAACTCATCCAAACTTGGAAGGAAAATCTTGAACTTTTTTCCCATACAACTCTTGAATTAAAGTAAGAGACAATAGTAGGGTGTATAATTTTTTTATCTTACCCTTTAAGATTCATAACTATATGTATACTTATAAGGTAAGTATTGACAAAATCCTTTCTTAATTCCAAACTAACAAAATTGTTTTTTATGGAAAACAAGGTTTGTTACATATTGTATCAAAGTTGTAGGTTACAATACTTAGGCCTAAGGGCACCACAAGAAAATATTATGTTAAATGAAAAAATATAACAAACAAAATTTTTCATTGTTACAAAGAGACTGTGTCCAAAAACATTTTATAACTATGTTAGCGCAGAATGGAGAAGAAGGAAGACCTAAAGGTATTAATAATCAAGAACCTCCTATAAACCTAGAACATTACAATGAGAGTAGTTCAACAACCCATGTATTGGAAACAATGAAGAATCTTATTGTGGAATTACAAGTATTCAAAGTTGATAATGAAAAATTATGGAAAGTGTAGGAAGATCAATAAGAAATAAATGAGATGTTATTACAGAGCACAGAAACGAAAAACATCCCAAAGGATAATGAAGTAGATGAGGATGTTAGTAAAAAATACTCAAAGGATTCTAGCCATGGAACATAAAAAGAAAACAACTCATCTAATGAAACACATATGACGAAAAACATAACATCTAGAGTAAGAAAAAGAAAACAAGTGGACCATTTAGATGGAGAATTTTGTTGGGTATGTGTTATATTGTTTGCATGACTAGAAATAGTGTTCTCTACGTTGCACTGAACGTTCGGGGGGATTTGAGGGGGGGATTTTAGACCCTCCCTTCGGGGGAAACACCCCCAATAAATTTTTTTCCTTGGGAAAGGTGTCACCTTTTTTTCCTCATTTTTCGTGTTGGCTCAATTTTCATGTCCATTATTGGGCGGTTTTTCGGCACATGTGTTTTTCCAATGGTTTTATATTTCCGGTTAGGGAATTAGGGTTGTTGATTAATCCAGGTCATTGGGTTAGGGTTTTGGATGTTACTGGCTCCTATATGTATATTGTATTGTAAACATTGTATGATGTGAATGAATATAGAATACATTGGGTTTCCTAGTTTGGGTTTCTAGGTGACAAATATTTGTGTAATGTGTGTATTTTCCATTATATATTTTATGTTCTTTTACTGAAAAAAGGTTTGTAGTAAATAATTGTACGAGGCTAAAATCTACAAATTTAAGAAAAAAAAACCTCCAATATTTGATGGTGAGTCCAGAACTGGTGAAGAGGCAGTAGATTGGCTACTTGAAATAAATAAATACTTCTAGATTTACAATTAATCTAGTAATATGAAAGTAAGGATGGCTATTTACAATTTGAAAGGTAAATCCAGTATATAGTGGAAAGACCTAAAACAATCCAAAGGTATAAAGGAAAAGAAAATGGAATGGGCAGATTTTAAGAAATAATTTAAGAAACAATACGTATCTTAAATTTATTATGAGAGAAAAACCAAAGCATTCTATGAGATGAAGTTAGGACGTATGTCCATGGAGGATCTAATTACTAAGTTTATGGAATTGTTGAGGTTTTTGCATTATATTAAAGATGAAAAGGTAAAAGTTCAAAGGATTCTAAGTTTTTTATAAAAGGAGAGAATATAATTTGATAACCAAAAAAAATTGAACGAAGTACTGCGAAAAAAATGAATATGCTATGGTCAGTACAAACAACGATCTAAAAATCCATAAGCATGGAGAGAAAAGAAGAAAGAGAAACTCAATCAAAGTAAAAGGGATTTTAAATCAACCCCATTTTGAAACATGTCTAAAGGACACTAAGGACATAACTCCTACAAAAACTCACCACAAGTGTTGGGAAACAAGTGAGTTAATTTGGGATTCAAGGAAACAAATGATAATCCTAGAGAACCATTGAAATGTTGGTGATGTGGAGAACACTGTTTGCTAAGAAACTATCCTTATAGAAATGTTGAAAACAAGACTATTCAGAGCATACATGAAGCTTTCATAGTTGGATATATTGACAAAATTATTCATAGAATCAATGTAGCTTTGGATGGTAGGAAAACAGATCATCAATCCACTATTGTGGAGATTGAAGGTAAAGTTCATACCATAAATTATCTGTTTTAATTGACCCATAAGATAGTTTAAGTTATGTTATCCCCAACTTCATTAGACTCAAATAAGATGAAGAAGGTAATCATACTAAATCTTGGTTAGTACAATTAGCAACAGGAACAAAAAGAAAGATAACAAAACTCATTCTTGATTGCGAACTAAATTCAAGTGGATAAGATACAAAGATAAACTTCAATGAATTACCTTTAGGATCTTATGAAATACTTATAGGTATAGACTCATTATAAAAGCACAAAGTTATATTAAAATGTTATGAAAAATCATTTGTATACAAAGATTAAAAGGAAATATCAAGAATAATGCAAGAAATTAGTAAACTAGTTCCTATCAGACAAATATCAACAATGAAATTTAAAAAGTGCATTAGTAAAGGCTACAAAATATATTCTATCCAAGTAAAAAATATTCTAGAGAAAGAAAGAAAAACGAATTTAGAAAAATTTCCAGATCTTCGGGGATTTGAGGATGTATTCGTAGAAGAAATACCATAATTACCTTCAAGGAGAGAATTTTTTTTTCTATTGATCTAATACCTAGTGTTGTTCCAGAGTTTATACTTAAGGCTTGAAAGTATAAAGTCCACATATCCAAAAATAAAGAGGGTCTATGATATAAAGAAAGGAAAAACAACTCTTAGGGGAAAAAGAGCTATGATTGATTTCTGAGTTGTCTTTGTCTAGCTTCCAATTGTTCCTGGACGCTAATGTCCTGCTCAATGGCTTCCCATGAACGTTCAAGTTCAACCTGGGTGGTAGTAGTTTTTAAGATGGTGTTAAAAAGAGTTAAAGCGATACTTGTCTGATTTGTAAAACCGGGTTCAATATTGGGTTGTCTCGTAACAGGTACAATCATGGAGGAAAAAGAGTTTTAAGAATTTGTTGTTTTTTAGGTTGTTGTTTCTATTTTAGATTATATAAGAAAAATTCCCAAATTTGAATTAATAGTATAAAAAAATCAAAGGTTGTTTCCCGTATCTAAGTTAAATTGAAAATCATGCAGGAAATGATAGAAAACATAAAACTGTGGAACAATGTGAGGCATCAACCAAGGAAGAATCTTACTTTGTGACAGAAGAAGAAAATAGACAAGAAAAACTTTAATGAAGCATAAGATATAAAAATCTAAGTAATTCACAAGTCTTGTACCTGCTGATAGATGATACAGAGGAAAAGCTATAAATGATTAGATGAATAAAATAATCAATCACCACAGTAGAGGTTTTACTAAATTGTAGCTAAGCATTCATCAAACATATATAAGAAATGAGATTAAATATGAAGTAACAGAGGAACACATAACTCAAACTTGACAAGATCTGGAGTCTTGAATTTGCATTTGTATTAATTATGGAAAATGAAAATTTTCTTTGCTACAATCGGCCAAGGAAAAATACCCCCTTGGTTCAACTTTCAAAATTGTATTTATACAAAGAAAATCATCAACCCTATACGGTTGGTATTCTCCTAATCTCCTAGGTATTAACGGTTAGACAATACAAATTTTGAACCGTTTTGCTCGGTTAATTTTTACTTTTCTAACAATTGGACAAAAATGAGCATACATGTGTTACTTCATCATTTCTTTTGAAGTGATTCCTTCGCTCAGTCAAAAACACTCGACGCACTTGTCTAGAAACTGCACCAAAATTGTGGAAGGTTCTATTGTATCCTTTGCTTCAAACACATACAACTTCCTCTGAATTTGGGGCAACCTGTCTTCAATCTTTCCCTTTTCAAACTTTGTCGACTACAATTGTAGATTTTCCTTTATTAGCCACTTATCCATTCGGGTGATGTCAAACTACTTCAATTGTGGAATCTCAAGCTGGGCTTCATTTCATCTCTCCTTGACATGTAGTTGATGCCTTACAACATTGATCTATCCTAATAGCCCAGGACAATCACCTTTACCAATGCCTAGTGTTTTTTTATCTAGTTGATCAAGTGCTTCTTCACATTCTTTCTTAACTTCTCTTGCCATTTTCCTTCTTTCGACAATATTGGTCTTCCATGTTTTTAATATGATGTCTCCCCTGATCCATTCTTCCACAATCAACTTTGGGATTGTTGATACTTCCTCTCTATCCGAAAATGCTAAAGCCTTTTGAAAATCATAGCGAGCTGCTATAGCCTCTTTTTCCTTGAAAGCACTGTTATCCAGTGAGTGGCTTATTTCCAGGAAGTAGTTTTGAACGATTTCTATTTTGGAAAGCATGTTTTGTTGTTCTGCTTGTAGTTTATGATGCACCTCTATTGCTTGGGCTTGAAATGTTGTTATATATATGACTTGTCCTTCAATGGAATTCAACTCAGCCTATAGCTATCTCACTAATTATTCCTTCCGAATAAACTGTACTTGACTCATTTGCATATGCTTGTTTGCTTCATCTAAACTAGACTTCAAATATTGCATTTTCTGTTTGTCAGTAGTTCTGGCATGTTCAACTCTTTGATTTACCTCCTCTCGAATATTATTTTATGTGTGCCTTATTTGGTCCTGCAACTGAGCTGTCATTTGATTTTTAGTTTTTAGCCTTGTTTTCAGAGATTCAAATGAGAATAAATTGGTTGTCGCCAAATCTCCCATAGAGCCTGCTACTTTTGTGGTGAAATCTTCCTCTTCTAGGTTCTGTCCATCTACGAGAACTATGTGTTTCTTCACCATTGTGCCTTCTCTCAAATGCATTTTTTGTTTTACTACAACCTTCCTCTTCTTATTGAAAAAGTAGTCAGGGGCAGGTATCTCTTCTCTAGAGATAGGAGTAAGGTCACTGACATATATGACTTCCATATGGGCGTTCCCAAAAGTTGACTGTAAAGGAGTTAATGATGAAATAGGGTTGCCCAATTATGAAGATTGAGTTTCTCCTACTGTTTTGGGGATTTTAGTAGGAATAGTTGATGATAAAAGAGGAATCATTTGACTCGACTTTGAAGGTGTCTTAAGCCTAACTTCTATTTCAGACTTTGGGTGCTCTGTTTGAGAAGCTTCTGCTTTTTGTGAAGACGCTTCAGTTTTCTTTGGATTTTCTTCTCTAGTCCCTTTATCATGAGCCTCTGATCCAAAACCTGGGGGAATACTTCCTTGAGCTGGAGGAGGGGTTGTTGATTCTCCCTGTAGTATCTTTGGAAGAACACTTCGCTTGTGCTTCTGGAAATTTAAAAAGATGGACTGTAGGTCGGGTGATAATGTCTGAACTCTATCTAATATTTCCTCATAGGTTCTAGCTCCCTTGAACATGTCATCCCAGGGAGAAGCTTCATGTTTATACATTTTCATATTGCAATGAGAAAGATGCTTTCCTACAATTTGATAAGGGTCATGTTTTATGAGTTCAATATCTACCAATTTGATGTCTTCTACTGCTGCAACTTCAACCTTGGAATGACCAAAGTTAAGCAGTGAACACTTCCCAATCTGTACAGGAAAAAGTGGCCATAACTTCTTCTGAGACGCTTTCAATTCTGTGTTGATGCCACCTATTATTATTTGGTAGGCCACCTCCTTGCACACCAGTCTGGCGATAAGAAATTTTGGAAGTACGTGAGGAGGAATCGAGCACCCGAAAACCCTGACATAGGAGAAACCCTCTTCAATAAACCAATATTCAATCGCCTTGAGGTTTCCTACGATTGGCTCTGAAATACGAGGGGGTGCATAACCATACAAAATTTGGTGCAAAGGTATCACTACATAGTGACAGATTTTGTAAAAGAAATCTTTAACATTCTCTTCACATAGTTTAGAGTGATAAACATGAATGGGCTCCGCACAAGCTGGGTTCCAGCTCCAATTCATCAACGGGAATGGAGTCATGTAACAAATAACATCCATAATATATGTAGACATGTAAAACTATGCAGGTCAGCCTTTTGATTTTGCTGTTTGGTACTCTGAAATATCCTTAGTTAGATTGTCTGATAAAATTTTACCCCAATTGAAATTGTAACCCTCGACTACTTCTTATATAAGTGGCACTCATTCTACAGGGAAATTGGTAGGTATTTTCCTCCTAAAAAGTCTACATAGAATCAAAGCTATATAAACCATGTATTCATTTAATGAAGATGTGGCATAACTACCATGGGTATTAGTTCTAAATCCCACTGGAATTCCCCACCATTCTTTGATTATACCTAGATATGTTTGATCGAATTCTGTACACTCCTTTCTTTGAAATTCCTCTATGAATTTGACATTATAAATGTATTTATAAGTAGGGGATAATTTATACATTACTTGGATGTGCTAGGGTCTAAATGAGCCGACAACGACCTTTTGGCTATTTAGAATGCACCTTGTATGAATGTTAGTTTTCTCTAAAGCCCATCTTATCATGTCATTATATGGCATGAGTCTCGGCTGTGTGGCTATTTTATGAATCTCAGACTCTGCTATGTCTCTAATTTTATTTTCAGGCCTTTCATTTCCGAAATCAACAGGGCAATTCTGAATCTCATAGTCTAAAGTTTTAAAAATCTGCCTCCAAGATTTGATTGAATCCACAACATGTGGTGTAGTGTCGGATATAATATCTCCATCCGGGTTCGAGATTTCACCTGCCTCCTCACTCTTCTTAGGCCCCTTTATGGGTGCCATTATGTTTGTACTAAAATGAAAACCTGTTGCAGAGAAGAAATGTGTGAGTTCTCACGAATGTAACTCCCTCCTAGTTTGAAAATAAGAATAAAATTCGAAATGGAAAACCTTTATTTACCTTTAACATGTCTTAAAATTACCGTACCAATATACGTGATAAAAATTAAATGATTTAATGGGGATGGTACGCTTGGATATATGCACTTTATGTTAAAAATATCTCCATTAATCCATTATAGACACTGCCACATATGGACGATTCAAAACTAAGATTTCGAAAGGAAGGTCATCGAAAACTCCTGAATAGAAAAACACAAAAAGTTATTTAATACCCTTAATGCTTGTTTTAAAATTAAGTTAATTATGTTTAAACTCTTCATTCTTTCGAGATTTTGTGTTTCAGAGTTTTGAGCATTGTATCCCGAAGAGGTATGACACAAGTAAATCCCGAATCATGAAACCATGATGGGATTTATTTAGGCACTAACCACTTGTTTTAATCCTTTAATTAATTGTGATCAGGGGTTAGTCTTTACTTTTTGTGGATTGGAGTATTGGGACTCTGACGACTCTTTAACACAAGAAATCCCGAGTCATGAAATTGTGATGAGATTTATTATCATTAAACCTTCTTACTTCTTAATAAACATAGAATTAGCTTTTAAGAATTTCATGACTTCGAGAATCAGGGTTTTAAGGAGACACAAAGTAGACTCTTTGATTTCCCAAATTGCAACTGATTAACAATTTGTTAAGTATGTTTTAAGACTTAATTAATCATGATTAAAAGGTATTTCGTAAAAAGCACGTCGGGACATTTGAAATACTGTTTAAGTTGAGATGGTCGAAAAAGAACATGCGAAAGGCTTAGAAAGTCATTAACGATTTTAATTATTATGTTAAAATCAGTTCAATCCCTTTTAAACAATAACTTTTTCAAGATTTCAGTACCGGGACTTTGGAGTTGTTATTAAAAAACATTCTTCCTGAATAGCTGAACCCCAAAACCTGAAAATCTCGAAAGACTTTTTGACTCCTTTTTAGAACTAAGGGTGGCTCCTTAACTAGAGAAAAATGGGGATTTGGATTTAGAGAAGAAAAATAAACTTTGTTTCAACATAGGCTCCATCTAGGGATCTCATCTCCCTGCAGGATGAGAAGAACAATAGACCACATGCCTTTATTGGGAAAATGGAGTCATTAGTTTGTTTATGCAAAAACTTGTTCAGAAAGAGGGTGTAGAGGAAAAAAGGGGGGTTTCATCCTTACCTCTAAAAGATTTTGAAACCCAATCGCTCTCTAATCTCAATTTAGACCATTTGACTTCCTCTTTCCTAATATTGATTTCTAGTCTGCTTAAAATAATCCAAACAACCTTAGGAATTTTAACAGGTTCTGTCGATCTTGCTTGCCTCAAGGTGAATTAATTTTAATGTTTTTAATCAGGGAGTCCTGCGTGAACTTGGGATGTAGATCTAAATTCAAAGAAAACTAATTTACCAGAGTACAATATAATTCATGTATAACAACCTTACAGATATATTAGACATTGTTTCACTGTCAGTGAACCTGTTCAGTACCCTAGTGAAGTTATCTAATTCCCTTTATTGAATTTCCTTTCACCACTTCAAAATGTAATTTTTCATTTAAATGCTGATATGAGGACAATCATTTTATGAATTTCCTTTCATCATCTCTTTTTTTTAGGACTAGATGGGGGCAATCAATTTTTTGAATTTTCTTTCACCATCCATCTTATATTTTCTTTGACATGAAGTTAGTATAAAGTATACCAGGGGTGATATCTGTGTATAATTTTGCAATAGAGGTCTGTCAACTCACTTTGATTACTTTGGATTAGTTTCTTTTCGACCTTCAAAACATCTTAGTCTATAGGAAAACTTATGGGGGAATTTTATTTCCAGGGAGTTTCTTTTGAGCAAGACTAAATTTTTTTAGAACCTGCTAAAAGAACTAAGAGAATTAGGATTAGCCTATACATATTTTTTTTCAGTAAGAGTTTGAGGAATTGTGAGGACTTGCCTTGCTTCTAAATATTCGTTTGTCATCTTTCAGAGCTAAAGTGTAACCTATCCTTCCTCTCTAGAAATCATGGGAAGGCATCTAGGGTCAAGGGGAGGATACCACAAATTGGAACAGGATGACAGAGAAGGCTTCCGATTTCATAAACATAGTTGTGGTAACGCAATCCTGATTCTTGGAACCCCTTTTTTTCACTTTACTTCTCCTGTTTATTTTACTTGTTTTTATCTTATTCATAGGAATCCTTTATGATCCATAGAAAATTTCGTTCTTTGATGATACCTCGGGCGAATATGCTCATACTCATGAGATCATTGTTGCACCTAGGTGATATTCATTTGAAATTTGGACAGTTCGAAAATTCATACCTTTGCCTTACCACTTCGTTCTCATCTTAGTAAATTATTTTTTTATCACCTGTTTTGAGCGAATGAATTTCTTGATACATGACCATCCATTTTCTTCTGTTTGATGTTTGGGATGTAGACCAGAATCTTGCAAGAAGAAAACATAAAAAGCACTAGGGTATTAAGATTTATAGAATTAAATGTGTCAAATATTTTATAGATCTATTTCTAGGAGATCACTAACCTGCTTTATTTGCGGTGAACGTAAAACATACTAAAAAACTATAAAAACAGAAAACACAAACCGATATATACAATGGAATTTTGGAAATTGTTTATTGCATATACTTCTTCAAATAACCCCCGTTAATAGGGGCATTGAGGATTTTAACGTCCAAATTTTCTAATAGAAATGAGTTATTCCCTTCAAAAGCTGTGACTTTGAATGGTCCATACCAGATATGATCGAATTTTCCATGTTTTGCTGAGTATTCTCTCCTAGTGTCCCATTTCAAAACCAAATTGTCAGGGATGAATTCCCTGTCTTTAGCCTTATGATCGAACAATGCTTTTATGTTGTCTTGATATTTCTGCATCCTTTTGTCCACCTCATCCCTATTCTATTGAACTTCAATCAATTCACTTATTCTTCTTGTGACATGGTTTGGTTCTTCTTTTTCATCTTCCCAAAGTTTCATCACAGGTAGAGCTAGGTTTATGGGTAATAGTACGTCAGTATCATATACCATTTGAAATGGAGAAGTGACAATCAATTTCTTGGCGCCTATCCGATTCGCCCACAATGCGTATTTCAAATGCACATGCCAAGATTTTGTATTTTCGTTCAACACCTTCTTAATTATGGTAATTAATATTTTATTTGATGATTCAGCTAGCCCATTGCCTTGGGGATAATATGTCGTGGATTGACCAAATATAATATTTTACTTTTGGAAAAAGCTAACCATTTACATAGATTTGAATGCCTGGGCATTATCTGTAACTATCTTTTGGGGACAGCCAAATCTAGATAATACATTTTCTTCCAGGAATTCTATCACCACTGAATATGTGGCTCTTCTAGTCGGAATAGCTTCTACCCATTTGGTGAAATAATCTGTAGCAGCTAGGATCCATTTGTGTTGTGCACTGGAAAGTGGATTAATTTTTCCTATAAAATCCAACCCCCATTGTTGGAATGGAGCTTTCATTTTAATTGGGACTAGAGGTAGTTCTGGGAGTTTCTTCTTTCATGCAAATAATTGGCATGAATTACAGGCTCTGACTTTGGCATTTACATCTATGAATAATTTAGGCCAATAATATCCTTCTCTCAGGATTTTATAATCTGTTTCTCTCCATGCATGATGTCCTTCACACACCCCCTTGTGGAATTCATTTATGACCTTTTCGGTCTCCGATTCTACTAGACAAACCATTAGAAAACCTACAGGGTCTTTCCAATACAATTGGCTCTCTGAAATACAGTACTTAACCACATGAAATTTCAACGTTCTAGCTTTAGATAGAGTCATATCACTTGGGCATTTCAAAGTCAGAAGATAAGATACTATATCTTTGTACCACACCGAAGTCATAAAATTCTCTTCTATACTGGTTGTGGTTATTTGGTCATCGAGTTCGTCCATATCCAAACATCCTTCATACTCTTATACATTATTTATACCAAGCGCTCTGAAATTTGATTCGACTAGTAGCTTAGCCAAACCTTTTCCTTTTATGAGCTTTGTTGGTTTTACCTCTAAATCGAATTCTTCAATCTTAGCAAGCCATCAACCCCTCTTCTAGTCGCTATCAGGTTGAACCAATATGTCTTTAATGGAACTGGTGGGTACATATGCAATTATCTTGGAGTGTAACACGTAGGTTCTGAAAACCTTTAGTGCTTTCATCATAGCATATGCCTTCTTTTCCATTATGTCATATTTAAATTCTGCATCTCTCAGGCTTTTACTGAAGAATGATATTGGTTGCTCGAAACCTTCTTCGTTCTTTTGTAGGAGTACTGTTGCGATTGTGTGTTCGGATGCAAACGAGAAGATAAAAATTTCCTTGAGATAATCAGGGCTTTCCAGTACAGGTGCTTCACCTAAAATTTTCTTGATCTGTGAAAATGATGTTTTTACTTTGGTTGTCCATTTAACTTCGGTGTTCTTATTGAACATATCTATAATCAATTTCACAATTTCAACAAAGTTCAGGATAAATCTCCTCAAAAAAATTATTTTCCCCAAAAATGATTGGATTTATTTTACATTTCGAGGAATATTTATAGTGTCAATAACTTCGACCATTTTAGGATCGATTTAAATTTTGTTCTTAGATACAATATGTCCCAAGAGTTTACCTTCTTGCATTGCAAAGTGAGACTTCTTGGGATTTAAAGACAAACCGAATTTGCGACATTTCTCGAACATTTGCTTGAGATGTATCAGATGATCTTCATCATATTTATAAAAAATGGCTAGATCATCAAGATAAATAAACACAAATTTATATATTTTGCCAACGAAGGTGATATCCATAGCCCGCTAGAAGGTAGCATATGAATTCATCAAACCAAATGACATTTTGTCATACATAAATGTACCCCAAGGGGTGGTGAATAGGGATGATTTTAAGGATAGAAATTTAATTTAAAATATAGAAAGCTTGGCGAATCTTACTAATCCTTCATAAGTCAACTATAAATGTTTGGCAATATTTTTGTAAAAATATTCAAATTTATGAGTATTTTATATAGTTTTTATAAAATTTTGGTGATTGTAAAGGTAAAATAATTTTATCCTATAGAATTTGGGTGAATCATTTTTAAAATAGCAAATCTCATTTTTGGAAAAACCATGGAAAATTAGCCCATGAGTGAACTTTAGCCCCTAAAATCATCCATGGTGGTGAAGGTTGTTTTTTCTTTATCGTCTTCATTGAAAACAATCTGATTTTAACCAGAAAAACCGTCGATCATGGACATCCTATTTGCTTCGACTACTTTTTCTAAAGCATGGTCCATTTTGGGTAGCGGATAATTGTCTTTAAGAGATGGTTTACTTAAATTTCTAAAATCTACACACAGTCTGATTTCTCTTCTCTTCTTCCCGATGGAGACCGGGTTGGATACCAACTCAGAGTACCTGAGTGGTACAATTATTTTGCCATCCAGAAGTTTTTTTACTTCTTTTTCGACCATGGGAAATAATATGGGATTGATTTGCCTGAGCTTCTATCTGAATGGTTTAACACCTGGCTATAAAGGAATCTTGTGTTTCATCATAGTGGTGTCATAAGTTCTCATCTCATAATAAGACAAGTCAAACATGTCTTTATACTTCTCGAGTAAATCTGCATATTTTCCTTTCATCTCAGGAGGAAGATATTTTGATATTTTTACTATTATAGGCTTTTCTTTAGTGCCTATATCACAATCTTTGACTTCCTCTGGTTGAGGCTACAATGTAGATTTCAATGGCATATCATTATGGTCAAAGAATATTTCTAGGGGAATTAGACCTTTAGGGATTTGATTATATTTTAGTACTAACATGCGATGATTTGTGATCTTATCTTGGAACTCTTGAGGATCTTCCCCTTCTTTCATAATCCAAGTATGATCATTTTGGTTTTCTTGGTCGATGTGCGTTTCAGTAAATTCTTCCACCATTTCGAGGAATTTTCTTATCTTTTCATCATATTAGACACCTGCCAGTGTTGTATATTTCTTGGTATGGAGGTTATGTTCCTCATCTCTATGTGATACTTAAGTTTTAAAGCTATAGGAGGTGCAAAAGTTTAGGTTTCTTTGCCTAACGAATCGGTTTGCAGATTTTCTGTATGGAGAATGTAATGAACATTAAGTGATGAGAAAACATTTTCCATTAAATCCCAGGCACAATTTCTATAAGATCTCATTCTAGGGTTTTTGGCTTGATACTGCCGATTTACTTGTTTCACAATTAATTCCGCATCTCCATAGACTTCCAAGTTTTTTATGCTTAATTTTCTGGTGGGTTCTAATCCCAAAACCAGGGCTTCATACTCGCATACATTATTTGTGTAGTCTATGTCCCACTATACTCTATAAGAGAAAGGAATGATAAAATCATCTCCAGGTGCTACAAAGAGTACTCATGTGCCTGCTCCTTCACATGACTAAGCACCATCAAAATACATTTTCCAGATTTCAGTACTATATACACTTTCTTTTATCTTTTATGTTTTATTTCCTTCTGTGAAATATTCAACAAATTCATCTATATCATCATTGATCGATAAAATACAATTTCCAAGGTCCTGATCAGCGACATAAACATGGTAATTTTTAGGATTATGAGGATCACTTACCGTATATGCCAGCCGTGTTTCTCGGTATAATTGGGTGAACTTCCCTTCGATGATGGGAATCGTGGCATATGTTATGTCCAGCTTAAGGGATCCTCCAAGCTTAGCACCCCAAGACCTAGATAATAACATACCATACTTTGGAGGTATATCAATAATAACCACATCCATCAGAACACTTTTTATTGGGATCTGTGCATTATGCACCACTAAATCCTTAATCATGCCCATACATTTAACTTTTCTTGAATCAAATGAATATAGGTCTCTGTATGGCCTGGTAATTTCAAGGCCAAGTCTATCCATAATAGCCTTGGGAATCACGTTATGCAAGGTTCCATAATCCAACATGCAATTATGTAGCAGACGATAATGAACATTTAGCGTAATGTAGAAAGGAGCAATGGTATCTCTGGCCCCTTCAAAATGCGGACCAAAAATTATATTAGGCTTATCATCTTCCAAATTTATAAGATCATCTTGGCTTCCCATATCTGAAAAATTTATCATTTGGTGATTTGTTTTCGATAAACGAGATTCTTTGCTAGTTCAACCAAAGATATTGGTATTTGGATTTTGTTAAGCTCATTTTCTAGGCTGAAACCTCCTATAATTTTTTCAGTTTCTTTGATTGGTACTTCGATCTCCTTCTTCTCATCTTTATTTGTTTCTATTTCTTTGTTTTCAGTTTTTTTTGTTCCTTCCATCTGAGTTTCGACTGCCTTAGTTTTGGCACCTTGTGGGTCAACTCCTTTTATACTGGTGTTCTCTATTTCAGTTTCCTTTGGAGCTGGTCCATATACTTCGCCTCTCGGCAAGATTTTCTTTGGTTGGGTAGTTGCCATGTTTTTAGTTTTAGACCTTAGATTATACTTATTTTGGAGTTCTACCATTATAGTATCGGTGATTCCTTGGCAAGCAGGATCCTCTGTATTATTTGTATTGCTATCCTCATTAGACCGATGTTCT
>ML823434.1:76928-90982 GCA_009831015.1 Picea engelmannii
CTCCCATAGAAGTACTTCAATGCAGAATTAACATATACATTTCATTAGTATAAATGATTATTTAAAATAGAGAAGGAGTAGATCAACATATCTAAACCATTTTGAGGGAAGGCAAAGGGAACAACCACGTTCCTCCCAACCATAGAATAGGCGGCTAAAATTACTTGCCCGATTCACCCCCTAGCCTGATCATGAATCCATGAGGGATTACTTAGAGGACTCCTCCTCATCAATGTCTTCAATTCTAGTAGTTTTACTCTTGCCTCACACTTACTCAGTAGTGTTCATAATAGCAAAGAAAAATCAATAGTCTCTTTTTCCCAGCATACTTGGCAGCATCCTGCCTCCTCAGATATGTTATTTATCAATTTTTCCCAGGTCTTTTTCCCTCCCTTGGGAATTTTCGCAGCTTCCTAATTCCCTAATTTTCAGGGGCTACCAATGGCCAAATCACTGATTTTCCACTTGTAATAATGAGCCTAGGGGTAGTTCCAACATGTTCCCCACTCATGGAGTCATGGTCAACTAAATTTAACATGGTTATTCCATTTGTCCTCCTCCAATCAATATAAGATATTATGTTTTCATACAAGTGTCATAGTCAAATAGTCAAATTAGGTCTCTGCCCAACTATCATAATAATTAATTACAATTATCAAATTCAAAATTCGGAATTGCCATAAATGGCAAAAATTTTCCAATTTCGAATTTACTAAAAACGAAATAAATTTCCAACAAATTTAAATTTCAAAATACTTTATTTTTTTTCAGGGATTTCACAATGTGTGTGTTGTACAAATGCACATGCATTTTATAATAAGCACATGAACTTTAGAACACATGTACACATTCCTCAATTTCAAATTTTCTTTTGACATGATTGAAAATACCAAATCATATGTTTTCTAACTTGGATGCTTTAGATATTGGTTTGGTATGATGATCGTGGTGGTTCAGATGACAAAAAATACAAAACCTCCATTTTTTCCAAATTTCTCTCAACATCTTTAGTTTTTACATTATTTTTAAATAGGCTACACAAATCCATCATTAATGAAACTACCCACACATGGTTCTAATTATGTAGACTCCAAATATATGATTTACTTTTCTAAATAAGATTGTTTGTTATTTTTAATTTATTTTTGTCTTGGAATATATCATAATTTTAAAATATAGATGCTTTTCATTCCTTCTATAACTTTTTATTGCTTACTCATTTAAAAAAAATTATATGTTGCATTAGTATAAAATAATACCTATAATTTACAAAAAAAGTAAAAATTGTTTGATTATTTTAAGACCCTCAAAATATGCACTAACACTTGACCTCATAATTTTGAGGCTACGATGACTTTCATATTTAAAAAATATTAAAGCAACATTAATTATTTTGAAAAGATAGTTGTGCACATGAACAATTTCGTCAATAACACCCAAAAATTCAAGCTTTCATCTCTCAAAAAGTTGTCTATCCAATTTCATTGATCAAAAAATTCAATTTTGGCCTTAGGTGAATTCCAATAACATTAGACCTGAAAAATTATAAATCTATAATGTACCCAGTGTTATGAGGAATAAATCTCTATGGATTGTGATAGGACCACAATAGATAGAACAACACCAAGAAATCAACTCAAATATCAAATATGCTAGATTTACGAAAATGTCAATGAAAGAAAGGCTAGAATCCTACCTCTTCCAGACATTCATAGAAGACGACCATTGAGCTCACAATCCAATGCTTGACACTTACAACTTGTCCTCAACATCGAAGATACACAAGAATATGGAAAATGTATTAAATGTCATCATATAAACTAGCATAATGCATCAACATTTATAGCAAATTTTCCCATGGAAAATAATATAAACATATGCAACATATAATTGGATGAGAAAAGAGTATTTCTATTAATATAATTAGCATAAGTACATAGGTGAAAAGAGTTTGTATCAATGATGCAAGAGAATCGTTGGCATGCATGCAGAGTAGGACCTATTAGCGTCTCAGAATCTATACAGGAGCTCAATGTTGGTAGATACGACAAATATTTTGAAGTCCTTCTTAACTCAGAGCCAGAAAAATATTTTGGGGCACGCTTGAGTAATCATGAGCAAAGTGGTAAGTTCCATTCTAGGTCTAGAATTCGACTGCACTGAAATAGCCATAGGATAGGTTGTGATGTAGACAAGTAGCCAGGGGAAATCCTAGGAGCCCTATGAGATAAATAGAGGTTTTGTATGCCCAAATGAGGATGGATGCAGGGTAGATAGTTGCAAGTTAGATAGCTACAAGTTTGTAGGGGATTTTTGAGTTTTTCAGTTGTTGTTTCTGATCTCAGTTGTAGCCATTTTTTTCACATTGAATATAATAGAGGAAAAATTGATCCAATGTATGTTGTGGACATTGTTTGCAATTCCTTGCTATTGTGCTTTCATGAATGAATGAACAAATTCTGTTACGAATAGATGGAACTATGAATGTTAAGATAATTTTCAATTGTTTCTCTTCTATTGAGTGGTGCAAGTTGTTCACATGGAACGCACGGAGTGTGTTGACGACATCTGTTTCAATTCCGAAGTTCATAAGAGATAACATGAAACTTCCCTTTGCAAGGAGTGTAAAGATACTAGTGCAAGGATTGCACAATTGTTTACAAGAATTTGAACCTTGTGTAAAGATCTGATACAAGGAGTGCACAAATCATAGATTCGACTAAGTGTTAAAGGGACTTTGTAAGAAGTCAAAGAACCAGAGAAGGAGGATGCTAGGAGGGCAAGAAGAATTTCTCTTCAAGAAATAATGAGGATCTGGACCGTTGGTGTTGGACACACCTACCACAGTTAGAAGGGGGGGGGGGTGAATGAGTGTGGGGATCTTTTTCTCAAAACTTCCCTCTTACACAAAACTCATTAGTTAGCATTCAACATTTTACTCATTACTCATTGCTGTCATTTATAACCAGTTATATGTGAACACATATCAACAACATATATCGATAATATATCATCAACAAGTCATCACCACAAGGAAGACAAAGAAGACAAGATGTATGCACAATTTTCTTTTTATTATAGACTACAATCCTTGGGGTTTTTCAACAACAACTGAATAGAGTACAACTCTACAAGAGCACCAACTCTATCATGCAAGACTCAGCTTACACACTCAGCACCAACTAAGATGAGACAATAATCCTCAACATATATCAATATGTAACAGGTATGTGACCTATCAGTAGTGCAACCCATGTGTGTATGTGCCCTAGCTCACTACAACCCACATATGTATGCAACCAGTGTATACAACAACCTGCGTATACCTTCTGAGATATTAGGGTTTATCCTTCAAGATTAACTCAGATCCTCTGCAACCAATTTATCATTCTCTTTTATTTCTCACTATCCAAACTGACCACCAGCCAATCACAACACATCCAAGCTCTCCAATAGCTTACTCATGCTCCACAACCAAACAATATGAATGCTACTCAATCATGTATAAGTAACTATTATACCACAATAATCATATCACAATTGAATCACAAGAGTACATCTCACTCCATCAACCAACATAAACCACATCACAACAGCCATACCCAGAATGCCCTAAACATTCACAACACAACAAGCAATATTATCCATCAAGACAATAATGTAACCATACCAATGTCTCAGTGATAGATCTGAGCTCATCGAATGCAGATCTGGAACCTGCTTCAGTATTCAACAACCAATCTTCATGATTTTATCCACTTTACGCACCATGTCCTCATACATCCCGCGTATGTATGCGCTCTTGCCCATTATAGCCCATGTACACCTCACAAGTTAGGGTTTCTGAAGATCTGAGACTTTTTCCATCAAGATATCTAATATTTCCGAAACTTTGATGTGTCCATGAGATCTGCTTCACTCTCTCTTTCTCAAAACAGATCTTCAATCATGCTCAAGAGATCCACACCAAATATGCTCTCACAAGAAGCTTTCCATCAATAATCCAAAAGATAATATCACAATAAGCTCTCCATTGATCCACACAAGGGATGTGTTACAAGAGACCAAGGATATCATATTTATACTTTCATCCTTTAGGTCACTTAACCCATTTCTAGGTTACTTAACCTATTTTCCTTATTTTAGGTTAACCACTTTCCATAAATAGAATGTTCTCCAATACTTTATCATTTAAATATTCCTTCTTGATTTTGTCACTTCTCTTTATTATTTAAATAATACACCTTGACTTTTTCACTTTACTTTATCATTTAAATAATGATTTCTTCTTTTCAAGCACTTTGACTTCTTTAACCTTGTGGACTTCAAGCCAACATGTGAGGGTCCTCCAACTTCATAAGGCCATAACTCTCAAATCGTGATGATTTATATGACGTTCCACATACCACCGGAAATGGTATGACATGAACTATCCATCTAGGATAGTTTCACCAACAAATTTATTGATATTCATCTCATTATTTCACATACAATCATGGGTCCTCCAACCATTATTGTAGGATAACTCAATCCCCAAAGCATCTTCCCATGAGGGATTTCACCATAAGGGGACCACTTTGGAGTTCATCCATTTGTGCACCTTATCAATCATGATAAGACAATAATGAGTCATCTATACATTTTTCCAACAATGCATCATATACCAATGAGACCACATCAATCCATCTTCATAATGTATCAATGACAACTCATTGATCCATTTTCATTGCATCAATGAAAACTCATTGATCCATCTTCATATATGCATTCTCATCAAGGACAATACATATTACATTAAATCAATCATCAATCAATCAATCCTTTGACATCAATAAATCACTTGACATCAATCAATCAAGCCACCGACATCAATGACAACATGATCCAACACTTGGATCACGGGAATTATGACCCATTGATTTGGCACTCTGAAATATCGACATTTAGAGAGTCGGAGAGTTGGGGTTGACACAAGTGAAAACACCCAACACACAAAGTCATGAAGCGACTATTGGTTAAGAAGGTGGTCACAGGAGAGAAAGAATTTAGCTGGGAGGAGCTACTGCCTATTTTGTATGGAAGTTGGGCAGTGCTCAGGAAAGAACTCGTGGGTCTCATACGACCTACACATTTGGAGAAAGGACCTGTGTAGGTGGGTTTAGGGTCTAGAAGAGACCTGAAGAGTCAATTAGACTCAGTTTCTTGATCGATCCTAGACCGGGAGGTCACACAACCCTTATGAGAGAAGAGGGGTATGCATAAAGTGGTATCATAGCGAGTGATTTTCTTGCAGACAACAGAAAAAGAATAGGATACATAAGAACTCAAAGTTGTACTCTGTGTGTGATGGAAAGTCAACACAATGCCACCAAGAAGACAAGTAGAAGCACCTTAATCCAATCGAGTTGTAGAAAGGGAGATGCAAGAACTTCGTGCAAGATTAGAAGTGATGGAGGCAACGCAGAGATGAGCACCTGATACTGGAGACATCAACAATGCAGAGAGTGAAGCAGTAGAAGTCAAAGAAGTTGCAAGAGAGGATGTTGTCGAAGAACGCTTGCTCAGAGCAATTGTTAGATTGGGAGCTAGAACCAAGACAAAGGTCTCAATGTATGAAGGCAATTTATATGATGAAGAGCTATTGGATTGGATAAGATCCATGGACAAAATTTTTGACTATGAATATGTCGATGAAGAGAGAAAGGTGAAACAAGTTGTCACCAGGCTAAAAGGACATGCAACAATGTGGTGGGATGAACTGCAGGTTGTAAGGAGAAGCAAAGGCAAGCAAAATATAAAGGGTTGGGATAGAATGGTAGACAATATAAAGGATAAGTTCATGTCCAAAGATTATCAGATCAATCTGTTCAGGAAGATGCAGAACCTGAGACAAAAAGGGATGATAGTTAAGGAGTACATAGAGGAATTCTATATGCTGAGCATCATAACTGGACAAAGGGAGAGAGATGAGGAAAAAGTTACAAAAGATATAAATGGCCTGAGATATGAAATCTAGGATGATCTCAGCATGATGTTAGTAAGGACAGTGGAGGATGTTTATCAGTTTTCACTGAAGGCAGAGGAGAACTTGGCTAGAAAACAAAGACAATGAGAAAGAGGTAAAATCCCAACCCCAACCAGAGGTAAGGGAGTTACCATGAAAAGGCACATAATTGTAAGGACAAGGCTGAAAAACCACACAACCACTCAGAAAGAGGAGAAAATTCTCGAGGAAGACAGGGTGGTGGAAGAATTTATTCTAGAGGAAGAGGAAGAAGAGGAGGAGGAGATGTAAGATGTTATGCCTATGAAAGAGGAAGTATAGGATGACACATGTCTTGGGAATTCCCTGAGAAAAAGAAAAAAGGAGGATGTGAAGCTCACATTTCAGAAGCATGAAGAAGAGATGTTGAAGCAGAAGGAGCAGAGGATGGAAGATCCCTGATGTTGAGGAAGTTTCTCTTAAAACCAAAGGCAGAAGTTGAAAGGCTAGTGCAGAGGAATAGTCTCTTCAGAACAGCTTGCAAGACTAAAGACATAGTATGCAAGGTGATAATTGATAGTGGGACCACTGATAACTTAGTATCCTTAGAGATGGTGGAGAAATTGGAATTGGAGACAACTGCACATACAAACCCATACAAAGTCTCATGGTTGCATAAAGGACACCAGGTAATGGTCACTAAACAATGTTTGGTTGAATGTAAGATAGGAGGATATAGAGATGAAATTATGTGTGATGTAATTCCCATGGATGTATGCCATATTTTGTTGGGAAGACCATGGAAGTTTGACAAGAATGTCATTCATGATGGGAGGAGGAATACTTACACCTTGGAGAAGAATGGTAGAACACACATGTTGCTACCAATAGAGGAGAAGAAATAAAAAGAGGAAGCCAACACAAGCATACTTATCATGAGTGGGAAGGAACTCCTAAAAGAAGTCAAGGAAGAAAAAGAGATGCAGTTTGTTGCGGTGAGGAAACCCAAAGTTATCCTTACAAGTACTTCAATGGATGATTTTCCTGAAGAAGTTCAAGAATTGTTGGATAATTTTGTTGACATAGTGGTGGATGAGCTGCCAAACTCATTTCCACCTATTATAAGTATCATTCACCATATCGAATTGATACCAGGAGCAAGCCTGCCGAGCAAAGAAACATACAGATTGACACCTCGAAAGAATGAGGAAGTGAAGAACCAAATCCAAGAACTGTTAGACAAGGGTTTGCTCAGAGAGATATTGAGTCCATGCGTAGTACCAACTATGTTGAGTTCAAATAAGGATGGAGGATGGAGAATATGTACAAACTAGAGAACCATTAACAAGATCACCATCGGGTATAAATTTCCTTTACCAAGAATGGGCAATTTAATGGACTATTTAAGTGGATCAAATTTCTTTTCTAAGATAGATTTGAAAAGTAGATATCACAAGGTGATGAGTGGAAGACAAACTTTAAGACAAATGAAGGTTTGTATGAGTGGCTTGTTATTCCATTTGGCTTAACAGATGGCCTAAGTACTTTTATGAGGATGATGAATGAAATATTGAAAGATTTCATTGGCAAGTTTTTGGTTGTATATCTAGATGATATATTGATATTTAGCAGGACTAAAGAGGAACATTTAAGGCACCTAACACTAGTGATGAGAAGTCTACAAGAGGAGAATCTATTGGTAAATCTGAAGAAGTCCTCTTTTATGAAGACACAACTCATTTAGTTGGGTTTTGTGATCTCTTCTAATGAACTGAAGATGGATCCAGAGAAGGTGAAAGCGATCAAAGAATGGCCATCACCAAGGAGTATATTTGAAGTAAGGAGCTTCCATGGATTAACAAGCTTTTATAGGAAGTTCATCAGATGCTTTTGTGGAATTTGTGTGCCAATGATGGATACAGTGAAGAAGATGCAAAAACCCTTTAAATGGATAGAGGAGGCCGAGAGGAGCTTCAATATACTGAAGGAGAAAATAATAGAATGACCAATTATGGTCTTGCTGAATTTTGAAAATACATTTTAGGTGAGATGTGATGCAAGTGGAGTTGCAATTGGAGTAGTTTTTGGCCTGGATAATAGACCTATTGCCTATTTCAGTGAGAAGCTAAATGTGACTAAGAGAAAATACTCCACGCATGATAAGGAGTTTTATGCAATAATTAAATCCTTGAAGAAGTGGATACATTACCTTTTCCCACAATAATTTGTCTTGTATAGCGATAACCAGGCTTTACAATTCATAACTAGGTAGGAAAAATTGAATTAGAGGCATGCAAAATGGGTTGAATTTATGAAAATTTTTACTTTTGTCATAAAACATATTGTTGGGAATGTTAAAAAATTTGTTGATGCATTAAGTAGGAGATGTTTGATTCTATAGGAATTTCAGGTGAAAACATTGGGGTTTGAACACCTTAAGGACATGTATTTTGATGATACATATTTCAACGAAGCATATGAAGCATGTGGAAGTCATGTACTGAGAGAGAGAAGCCAGTGGAAAAACTATATGATTGAAGAGGGATTATTGTTCAAGGGAAAACAATTGTGCATACCAAAATGCTCAATGAGGGATAACCTTTTGAAGGAAAATCATAATGGAGGATTGGCTGGACATTTCAACCATGATAAAATATTTACACAGTTGAGAAGTTCATACTATTGGCTAGGTATAAGAACAAAAGTGATAAAGTTTATGAACAGATGTAGAAGCTGCCAACACACAAAAGGGAAAAGACAGAACATTGGATTGTATCAACCATTGCCAATACCAGAGAGACATTGGGATGCAATAAGAATGGATTTTGTGTTGGGATTGCCAAGAACACAAAGAGGATTTGATTGCATATTTGTGGTGGCGGATAGATTTTCAAAGATGGCACACTTTATCCCATGCCATAAGACCAGTGGTGCAACACATGTTGCAAATCTGTTTTTCAAGGAAGTTGTAAGACTTCACGTCCTACCAAGAAGTATTGTCTCAAACAGAGACACAAAATTTGTTGGTCACTTTTGGAGAACACTGTGGAAGAATTTGGGGATAGATTTGTCCTTCATATCAACTTATCACCCTCAGAAATATGGACAGACTGAAGTGGTAAACAAAAGTTTGAGAAAATTGTTGAGGAGTTGTTGAGGAGTCTGGTTACTAAACACCATAAACAGTGGGATTAGATTCTGCCACAAGAAGAATTTACATACAATGACTCACCAAATAGGATCACTGGAAAGAGCCCATTCCAAATATTGTATGGAATGCAACCAAGGGGAGTATTTGAGTTGAGAGACTTGGAATAAAGTGACATTAGGAGCACTGGAGCGAGAGATTTTGCTGCAGAAATGCAGAAGCTCCATAGCTAGATTAGAGAACAGTTGCAGAGTTCTAACCAAGAGCACCAGTGCAAAGCTGATCATAATCACAGATAACTTTAATTTGAAGTGGGAGATCAGGTCCTGGCACATCTCGGGAAAGAAAGGTTCCCTAGGGGGATATATAACAAGTTAAAAATGAAGAAAATAGGACCATGTAAGGTCTTGAAGAAGTTTGATGCAAACACCTATGAGATTGTTAAGGTCCTAACCCGCACATGGGTAGATCAATGTATTCAGATGTAATAAAGGTCAATATTAATAAGGCCTTTCAATAAAATAGAATAAGGCGGATGCAAGAAGACCTAATAGAAGCTTCCTCTTCTAGAAGGATCTTTCTCTAGATGATTCTCTTAATAGACATATTTAGTATAAATAAAGGTCGAGGGTATGAAAACCCTAGCTTGGAGATTATTGTAACAGAGCGCTGCTCGACTAGAGGTTGCCCCCTTGAAGAGGCCTGTGAACATTGCTTTCTGAATCAAAGTTCTTTTCTATTGCTATTTCGTATATCATTTATGTGTATTATGAAGATTATGCTGGATATTTTACTATTATTCTGCCATTTCTAGCATTTTACTTCTGTTCTGCATATTTTATATATCTGGTATCTTGCAAATGGTATCAGAGAACTTTCCTTGGCAGAAATTGTGGGTATTTTTTTTTCAGGGTAGAGATGTATTCCAGCATCTTTAATCCACAGATATTTGTCGTTACATGCATAAACCCGCGGTTGAGGGATTCATACACGCAGGAAATACAAGTGGTTGTTAAGCGCACATCTGTTGGCCACCCTTGTAACCCCTATTGGTACCCCTTCAAGTGGTAGCGCATCAGACAACACCTATGTACAGATCGGCCTAGATTTCCTGAATCCCTCTTTAGATAAACCTATCATCCACCAGACTGCTATAGTGTCACTGAGAACATCACTCGGGAAGATACTCTCTAGTACCTGGGTAGTCGGGTAGTATGGCTAAGGGTACGGTCTATCCTCCTTAGTTAGTTCCCTGAGATATTGGACCAAGTACTACTGTTGGACCCCGCACATATATCAGAGAGCTATAGCACAGGGCAAACCCTTGTCTGTAGAACCCTTGAATACCTAACCCTTGGGGAACATAAACAACAACATAAACAAATTAAACCGACGAGATATATTGACATGCATCTATGTTTGAGTTGATAAGTAAATACTCTCTGGTTCAGAATTTGGGGATTTCAGCACTACAACATTCTTCCACCCAAAGCATAACCCCGCAGCTGTAAAATAAAAAAAAATAAAAATTCCGGAAAATTTTTCACCATTATTTGAGACCTATTCCATTAGATTCATCTCTTCTCCCTTATCACTTTCATCCATATCATTTTTCTACAAATTTTTTTTACCCCGCCCACTCCCTTTTCAGTTCACCCATCATCATGGCCCATACCCGTAACCTAGAACTAGAGTCTCGCTTCAACACCCTGCAATCTAAAATTACTTGAGACCCAACAAGAAGTGCAACAAATCAGTGCTACTATTGCCTCCCGTGATGCCTCCATGAATGCATCTGTAAATGTATCCGTTCAGTCCGCAATGGAGGAAGTCAAACATGAACTGACCACCCAGCTTGAATCTGTCTTTGCATCACTCTGCACCAAACTCAAGCTCTCTACCGATGACTCTTTTCCTGAGGCACATAAAAATACTAAAGGTGAAACTTCTTCCCATTCCTTTCAACCCCATCACTTTCAAAGGGACATACGCCTTCCACGGGTGGATGTAACCAAATTTGATGGCTCGAACCCCACTAGTTGGGTTACACAAATGGAACATTATTTCTCTCTCTACAACATTACAGATGACTTGGCCAAACTCCGGTATGGTGTTCCCAATCTAGATCAAGAACGCTGGCAATGGTGGCAATCAAGAAAAACTTCTCGTAAAGGGTATATTTCTTGGACCCAATTTGTTGCTGAGATTTATGAACGCTTTGAAACTGAAACCAACCATTTGGTCCATTTGACAAAATTGAGGCATAGTTGAAGATTTTATAGCTGCATTTGAGCATCTGGATTTTCGAACAGAGGGCATGACTGATGCTTTATTTCGAGAGTGTTTTATCAGTGGCCTCAAGGAGGAGATTCGGGCCCATGTTCTCATGGCTCGACCTACGAATTCGGTGGAGGATACCAAAAAAGATAAAGAAGCACAAAAAATTGTTTCCTCTCAAAACCGTAAGCCTTCCTTTATCCCGTGCCCGAAAACAGTAAACCCCACTACTCCCTCCGCCCCATTAAAAATCCAAAAATTGACCAGGGATGAAATGGATGAACTCCAACTCAAAGGCCTCTATTATAATTGTGATGAAAAATATTTCCTAGGCCAAAAATGTAAGGAATAAAATCTCTTTATGGCCATCTATGAGGATATTCAGGAAGAATATGTTGACACCCCCCCTATGCCCTAGTCACCAAAAATTTCTGACATAAACCCTCACTCCGACCCTCCCGAAGTGGAACCAATCATTTCCCTCAATGTTCTCACTGGCTTCTTTGCCCCCCAAACCCTCAAGATAATCGGTTACATCAAGCACCGAAAGTTCATCATCTTGGTTGATAGTGGCAGCACCCACAATTTTATTCATCACTGCATTGCCCAAGAAACCCATAGCTACATCCATGCTGTCAACAATTTCCAAATCATGATTGCCAATGGTGGTTCTATGAAATGTGGCGGGCACTGTGAAAATGTGCATCTCCAAATAGGTGACTACCACCTCAAATCCCATATGTTTGCTATTGACATGGGCGGCTGCGACATTATGCTGGGTGTCGAATGGCTAAGAACCTTGGGTCCCATTCTCATGGATTTTCAGAACTTAACCATGCAATTTGACCAAGGAGGCCACAAATATAAATTTCAAGGCATCACTGCGAGTTCTCCTGAAGTCATCAGTTCTCATCGCATGGAAAAATTGCTCAAAAAAGGTCATTCTAGGGTCATAGCCCAACTCCATGCCATACAAACCACAGAGATCCCACCCGTGCCCCAAGACCTCCAAGCCCTCCTTGCTAAACATTAAACAATCTTTTCCACTCCCCAAGGACTTCCTCCTTCCCGCGGTGTCCATGATCATTCCATTCCCCTTGTCCCAGGAAGCCTTCCCCCCAATATACGTCCATATCACCACCCCTTTGCACAAAAGAATGAAATTGAAAAAATGTTCCAGGAACTCCTTACTACCAGAGTCATCCGTCCTAGTACGAGCCCTTACTCCTCTCCAGTCATCATGGTACTGAAGAAAATAGGCTCTTGTAGAATGTGTCCTGACTTCTGTGCTCTCAACAAACTAACCATCAAAGACAAATTTCCCATTCCTATCATTGATGACCTCCTGGATGAATTGAGTGGCGCCCAATTCTTCACCAAACTTGATCTTTGCTCAGGCTATCACCAGATCTATATGAAAGAGTCCAACATTCCCAAGACAACCTTTTGCACTCATGAGGGCCACTATGAGTTTTTGGTCATGCCCTTTGGTTTTTGTAACGCTCCCTCCACATTTCAGAGCCTCATGAACCATGTATTCCACTCTTTTCTCCGTCATTTTGTCTTAGTTTTCTTTGATGATATCCTCATATATAGGAATACATGGACATACTATCTTACTCATGTGGATCAAGTTCTCAGCCTACTCTCTCAGCACCAACTTTTCTTGAAACAGTCCAAATGTGCTTTGGGTGCATCCGAAGTAGAATACTTAGGTCATCTGGTGGGCAAGGATGGTGTCACGGTGGACCTGAAAAAGATTGAAGCTATGCAAGACTAGCTGCACCCAAAGACTCTCAAAAGATTGCATGGATTTTTGGGCCTCACAGGGTATTATTGCAAGTTCGTTAAGAACTATGGAAATATTGCAGCACCTCTCACGACTCTCCTCAAAAAGAACTCTTTCACTTGGACCCCAGCAGCTGCTCAAGCTTTTCAAACCTTGAAGATGGCCATGTGCACCACTCTGGTTCTGGCCCTTCCCGACTTCACAAAGACATTTGTGTTGGAATGCGACGCCTCAGGGAAAGGAATTGGCGTTGTCCTTATGCAAGAGGGTCAACCTTTGGCCTTCACTAGCAAGCAACTGTCTAAAAAGAATCTGGGCAAACCCATTTATGAAAAATAAATGTTGGCGATTCTGCATGCTATTGAATTGTGGCGTCCTTATCTCTTGGGGAAACGATTCCAAATTAAGACCGACCATCAAAGCCTCAAGTACTTTCTGGAACAACGCATTTCCTCCCAGGAGCAACAAAAATGGGTCACTAAGCTCCTTGGATATGATTATGAGACCATTTACAATAAGGGCAAAGACAATGTCGTGGCGAATGCACTGTTCCAGAAATATGAAGACGAAGGATCCCTTTTTTCTCTTTCCTTCATTGTACCCGATTGGCTGCAAGATGTGCACCAGGAATGGCTTCAAGATGCCAAAAGTTCGCATCTGATCCAACAACTACAGAACAAGGCTCAGGCTCCCCCAGGGTACTCTTGGCTCCAGGATGAGCTTCGATACAAAGGCCGCTTGTATTTAAGTAAACAATCCAATCTCAAATCCAGTGTACTTTCTGAGCTTCATGCTACACCCACAGCGGGGCACTCAGGGTTCACCAAAACATATGACCGAGTCAAACGTTCTTTTTT
>ML823435.1:0-23994 GCA_009831015.1 Picea engelmannii
CACTTGATTGTGAGAGGGAAAGATAGGGCATCATCAAGTTATTGCAATGGTATTTATGAAGGGTTTTCTAAATAAGTTTTTAGAAAATGGTTGAAAGATGGCTCAAGGATTCAATAAAACATATAACTCAATGTAAAAGCAAGTAAACATCCCACTGGCTTAGTAAATGCCAGACACTTTAACAAATCAGACGGTAAGGTAAATAAAGAAAGGAAGGTATGTGAGTATCTAGTTTGTCAACTCACACATGGATTTCTCATTCCAAAATATCATTAAGAAACAAGAACATGTACTTGAAAACATTCTTAATTATGAACAAAAACAGTAAATTTTTCACTGTGTCACTCACAATCAAGAAATCATATGCATTGCAACAGGATAAATATATTCAAGTAAGAAAAAGAAACAGATAAAGATATGAAAAGAAGATTTGACCATCAACATGCATTTTCCATTTAGTGCCAATATGAAATATAGTATTGTCTTATAGTGGAGTCTTTACAAAAAAGGCCCTTGAATGCCTAACTAATCGACCCTCATACAATCTTTACAGTGTATTTTTAAAGCACATAGATTACTCCTGTAGATCCTATTTTTTAGATTACAGTTTTGCAATAGGATCATCTCAATTGACTATTTCCTAGGAGATAAAAGCTCATACGATCACTTCTAATGCCTATAATATAGTAGGCTCAACAACCAATCCAAATATAGATAAGGAGACAGCTTGATAATGCTTTGAAAATCCCACAAAAAGAGGAATACTATCTTGCTAAGTTGGTTCATCTAAAATACCAAAAAGTTCCATTTGATTGAAGTACTAAGAACAAAAATGCTCATCTTTACTATCTTGGTAATAGTATTGAGCAATCAAAACTGAAGCAGATTTACCTTGGATTGTCATGGTATGATGACTGTAGAAGCTCTGGTGTCTCTCTGTTTGAGCTTAGTTGTTAGCACGCCATTATGCCAATACAATATTGTATTGGATTTTCTTACCTCTTTTAGAAATGATTTCTGCTCTTTCCTCTTCCTTTTGAAATCTTGTATCTTTTCTTGTTTTTTAGCATTCCATTTGTCACACACCCATGACGGCATAATAGATTTTTCGTTCTTCCTCAAGGGATAGAATCCCCAAATTCCTACGGGGGCCTAGCACAGGCTAGCTCTTCCCTTATCCACCTCCATGTGATCGTTGGTTATGACCATAGGCCAAGCCAAGAGGCGCCTTTTGCATTTCGCGACTCAGTGATGCAAGAGAGTCAAGTCTTTTGACTCTTCAAACCCCAAAATGCCGAAATGTCGAACCCCTAAAGGGATGGCGACTGATAAGCTCCCCACTTGGGTCTTGTCCACGTGGCCCTGTTCCGTGACCACGTGCTTAATCGACAAGGCACTTACCGGATTTTCGCGATTTAGGGAATCGCGATGCAATGTCTCTTCCTCTCCCTTTCAAATCCCCGAAACTCTGAAATCTCCAAAGTTCCCTTCCAAAGGGAGATCAACGACTGTAAGCCTCCCCTGATTCGACAGTTTAGATATTTTCGGGATTTCATGGATCAAGGGTCCCGACTCTCTTACTCTTTATAACCCTAGTAGCCGAAATACTGAAATATCTTTGCTGAGAGATCAACGGTCCATGTCCCTCTTGAACCAACTGGATCGATGGCCCACAGCCTTTTGGGGTTTCGGAATTCACGATTTTGCGATTCCATTACAAACAATACTTATCCACGATTTCACACACCCACTCCAACAATACGTCGTGTTTCGCAACTTCGGGAGTTTCAATACAAAACGCCCCGGTTCCTTGTCCTCGAAACTTCCAAAATGCTGAACCCCGGTATGCCGAAACCTGTTGTTGTTCCATGACTCGGCACTACTCCATAAAATGCTTTTGGGATTTCGCATTTCGGGACTTCACGAATCCGAAGTACCGAAGTGTCAAATCCTGAAATTCCAGTCCTCCTTCTCCTGAGCGAGGTCAATGACTCAAAGCCTCTCTTGATCCAATGGCTCAGATCCTTTCAAGGTTTTATGAGTCAAGAGTTTAGAACTCTTACATCTCGTTTTCCCGGTAACCAAATTACCGAAATCTCCTTTCGGGGATTTCCCCGAAACCTCAACCGCGTGCACCTTTCGGGACTTCGGGATTTGCGATTTCGTGAATCCGCCGTGACCAAACTCTTGGTCCTTCAACCTCCCGATATCCGAAACCCCAATGGGTTCGGATCTCTGCTACATGTCCTCTGAAATGGACGGTCCCGATGCTTTTTCTGTTTCACATACTGGGAGTTTGAAACTCTCGGTACCAAGACCACAGCCTCCTCTACGTCCCGAACTCCAAATAGCCGAAATACCGAAATCTGGTGGCTCCTCTCCTGTATCGGGATTTCGTGAACCGGGAGTTCGCTATGCAATGACTCCACGATTCTAGTCCTTCAATCTTCCGGTATCCAAAGCCCCGATGGGTTCGGACCTCTGGCACATGTCCTCTTAAATGGACAGTCCTGATCTTTTCGAGACTTTGATGGGTCCTCACCTTTGCGTATGCGAGGGTTATACCTCATGCAACTTCTCCTGGATCCGATGGCTATCGGTTATCCATGCGAGATCTGACGGTAGCTATAGCTCCTCCCTGAGCTAACGCTTTCTTGCCGATTTCGGAAGATTTCAACTCTTCAAAGGTCTCATCTTTCGATCTTCTACTGCAAGCCAGCTATTGGGTCTCGCCAACACTTTACGAAAAGTGTTGTCCCTCCTGATCTTTATCAGCTATGAAGGAATTAAGAGCTTTGCGCTCTTTCTCTCGGGCTTGACTCTTAGAAGAGTCTTCCGCACACCCCTTGCGCACATTCGTCAAGTCTAGGACTTGGGTGAGTCTCGGCCTCTACTTGCCTCGCAGGGAGCTGGTGCATAACTACACTACCTCTCTTGAGATTAACAGAATTCATCCTCCAAGGGACTCTAGACAAATAGGAAGGCTGACATGTGTACATGAGACTATGCCTAAGGTCGACGATATCACAATTAGTGGCTCTAACTCAAGTAGCCACAGGACACAAGCAATTACGAGTACCAATTATGTCCTATCCATAAAATTTCTTACTGGCCTAGATATACAACCAAGCAGTAAGGAAAGGGACATAGTATATCCATTCAGAAATCAAGCACAATTCCCAAAACATACCTAGTATAACCAAATTCATGCCCAGTTACCGCTAAATTACATAGAGTAAGAAATCACTTATCTATTATAGGTTGCCACCAACCAACTGACTGTGGGTGTTCATCCTTCCACCCGACCATAGGCACAGAGGCATTCATTCTTAGCACTCTGGCCACCCCCGTGCCAAGCCATGATATCACTAGGGAATTCTCACAGTTCTCGAGGGTTCTCTCTCTGTTTTAGCTTCTGTTCGGGCCCTGTTTTCTGCAACTCGGAGCTTTCTCACTTGGTTGTGGCCTCGACGAGGTTTCTCAGATGCTCTTTGGCATCAAGCTCGCAGCCTTCTGTTCGTGATTCGTTGGAGAGCTTCACGCTTCTCCCTTGTGAGCTTCCGCCCTCCTTGTCTGGTGTCGGGTGTCTGGCGTCTGCCCTCCCTTGCTGCCTTTGTGTGTATAATTGTCACCTTCCTTCTATCAGAAGGAATCCCAGGTCCGCCTGGTCTGTCAGACCCTACCGTACTTTAGGATGACTTCCTGCAACTAGACCATGCTCCCATTCATGGGGGTGGTTGGTAGTTCAACCACCGGTCCTTGCCTCATTAACTGATTTCTCTCCCCTAGTGATATCATGGCCAGTACTTTCAAGGCTTCACCCCCACAGTCAGTTATTGGCAACTCAAACAATAATAGATTTACATTTTCCTCATGCATTAGCATGGTAATTCCTATTTTATGATTAATTACAAATTGGGGAAAACAGGGTGTTACAATTCCCTTCCCCTTAAAGGAACACCGTCCTCTATGTTCTTTCTCAAAACACCTGTCATGCCTTCCTCATTCGACCACTTCAGAAGTCTTGACATTTATCCTCAGTCAGGTCATTTTCAGGATCTGAGTCTTCGTCATCTGCCTTCAATAATTCTTGGACACAAGCATATTAACCCCAATTTTGTGCGAAGACATCTTACTATTGTTCAAAATTAAAAAGGAAAATTTCATAATCTTAGCACAATACTTATCTGTGCAGTTTGTGGATCTGTATCCACATGGTAGTTTTGTCATCCAAGCTCATCGCTTTCCTTGACATACCCATTAGGTGCATGATTCCAATCCAATGGCTCACAAGAGCTATCATGGTTTCATCTTCCTTGCGGTCACTCACCCTCCAGGCCCAGGCTCACGCATCCCCTTCACTGCTATACAATCCTTTGGGCGATCCATCTTTCCCTGCCAAGGTTTTCTTGCACAGGAGGAATTTCGGAAACTCTATCGAGTCTTAAAGTTGAGGCATCCCTCAGACTTGCTCTGCTAAGGCGTCCCTCCGACTTGTGTTACCTCAACACAATGATGTCCGGTGATCATGACTTATCACGGGGTTCTCATGGCTCAACAGTAGCCATTTTCATCATTTCAGCTGTGATAGCCTTCATTTGTCCTTTCAGGAAAAAAAATTCTTCTCACCTGTATCACAGGTACACAAGATTCGTGAGACATCATTATAAATTCTAACTTTCATAATTCTATTGCAAATCTGTCACCCACAGATTTCCTATTCCACAATTTGTCTTCATATTTGTTCCGCACAGGAATCCAGATTCATAATTATGGGACTTTCCTTCCCATAACATTTTAGCTCGACAGGAAATCAGTCTTCCTTATGGGCTTACAACATTGCCATATCCAAGACTCCTTCTTCCATTCCTTGCAGTTTGGCTCAGCAGGCAATCGGTCTTCCTGATGGGCTTACAATGCTGCCATATCGAAGACCCCTTTGCTTCCTGCACTTTCAACTTCAGTCGGCCAAACAACTTGTTAGCTTTTCCATGCATATACATTTTATTGCACCTTTACAACATCATCACAACAATTTCAGAATTGTACATACTTAACAATTAAATTACTTTCTCAAAAAGGAAATACCATTCCTTGCAGTTTGGCTCAGCAAGCAATCGGTCTTCCTTATGGACTTACAACATTGCCATGTCCAAGACCCTTTCCTCCCTGCAATTTCATTCTTTACACAACCAAACAATTGTTAGTTTTTCGTGTTCATTACCTTTTTTGAAAATCAAGTATACTAACAGTCCAGGTCATTTCATCTATTCAAGGATTCAAAGCGAAAGGATACATCATCCCTTACTTATGCATCATTCCAGCCTACCAAATTTTCAAAATGTGATTTGGATATCAATTGATTTTAATGAATGCGCCAACATTTGCGGCCACATTCATACCCAATGCACCCTTGCATTGATTTCAAGTTTGTCACACTTTATGATAGGTTCTTGGCCATGGTGTGTTAGAACCTAACCAACCTCTCCACCACATGGCCTATCTGTTTTCATTCATTCTTACAATAGGACCATGCTTCCTGCTATAGGCCAATCACGTCCCCAAATCGGTATACCAGAACTCAAAGTTTCACATGAGTGCTTTTAAGCACTCCTTGATTGGTCAATGCATTCATGACATATTGGTTCATGAATTCTTCCAAGGGTTACAACAATGTTTACTACCAGAGGTTCATACCTTCATCATTCAGGTTCTCCTTCCTGAGTCATACCTTACTTGGGTATCCAAGGCATACCACTGCCTTTCAAAATTCATGCATAACACTAAGACAATAAAATATTTCAGAAGGGGTTCCTACCAAATCCCTTCATACCTTGTGCCACATAGGCAYRAATATMTTTATACCRGYTCTTRGHTGCTAGCASTCTCTYTHTRATATTATCCCATYARTGRTKCTCCATGGGGACTTTTAAAGTCCCTTCAATAATCGTTCCACAAGAACCTTCTCATAGTCATCCTTTGATTGAGGTTGCTCATTATTATGTATGCACTTCATCACACTGTCCTTAATTTTTTCATGAGTGCAACACAACAGTTCTCAATCATTTTCACAGCATTACGACCATCATTACTATGGTGTCAAAACATTTTTGTTCATCAATGTACTAGCTTTCTCATCCCATAGAAAACATAATGTACAGCAAGGAAAGGATTGAGAGCTCTCCCCTTCTTCAAATTCTTTCTACATCACCTGGGGATTTTCAGCCCAGACGAGTTATCTCTAAGGTCTCTCTCCTTTCCTTAATCACAGCTTCAACCAAGCCTTATCAGTTAAGCGTACTCGTTTATTCTTTTAATCATACTCAGGGGATTTACTTGCCTCTTACCAACTATACTGGTTTCCGCAACTGCTCTTTTTCTGAGCAGCCTTAGTTAGGCCTCACCCTAACCCTTTTTGGGATACTGCAACATGCTTTAATAACAACTCTTTGCTCATAATGAATCATGAACATGTGCATCCTATACACTTCCATTCGGTTGTTAGTCTTCTATTAATTACATGATTCTTTCAAAATGTAATCCATGATTCTTATATATATATATATATATATATATATATATATATATATATATATATATATGGACAGGCCTTGCAGCCCATTGTCCAACCTTCAACAATTATTAGGGTTGTGACTCTATCTTTCTGACAAGTCCTTACACAGTTCCTCCCCCGGGCACTCCTTCGGCATGCAATTTCCTTGTTGCATATCCATCACTATTTGTGATGGCCCAAGCCTTGAGTCAGTTTTGGCCTTTTGCTAAATATTCCCCTTAAGGAATATAAACATGCATCTTTACTGTTAAGATCATTTAATTCATATTCATTCACGATCCTTCTCATGTGATGCTCAAAGGCGTAATCATTTGTCTCTTATCATGACAAGAGAGCATCTTTGCTCATTTACCCTTTCATCTAATTATATTGGTACTTCCTGAGGAAATGGAATACCTTCCCCTTAGGCTATTATTTGGAACAGAACTTTCATGACTCCCCAGAATGGAGTCAGCTATGCCTCCATAGTATTCATTTAATCTGGACAAGAGCAATACTTTCTTTATATTTCGCTCATCAGGGCAATCATATTGGGCATGTAGTATACTTCTACTCTTACACCATACATGTGCATTACTTGCACATTTAATATCATTCATACCTTACCGGTATTAATATCAGGCTTCCTATTATGAAGCTTCACACTGCATTCAACTTATGCGTATTCATCATACTAGCTCACACCTTCTCCTCATGCGACCACCGGCGGTGACCACGATCCGAACAAAAGGCGTTTCACGTTTCACGATTTCGGGATTCATGTTGCAAGGAACTCCAGTTCCTCGATCCCCGAAATCCGAAAACTCAAAAGACCAAAGCTAAGGTTTTATCGGCTCTTTTATTCACATGACCCTTCGCTCAGAACCTGGGGTCAATTCCCAGACACACGTTGAGATCCCGCGTTTTGGCGAATCCACGGACAACGCCCCACCGTTTCCAAAAACTTCTGATCCACGAGGGTCCGACAACCTATATCCCACAGTCCAGATCTCTCTGGAAATCAATAGTCCTGATCAAATCTTGAGTTTCCACCTTTCAGGATTCTGGCGGAGTCTTCACCCCTTAACTCTCAATTTCGAATCCCCGAAACGTGCATGTGTCAGATCAATGATCCACTTCCTGTCTCGATCCAACGGCTCAGGTTGGATGTCGGGATTTTTTGACATGTGAGTCCTCAAAACTTTGCCTGTTGACCTCTAAACCTCCGACTCCCGAAGATCCAATTACACCGGATCTACGGTTCAGGTCATCCGCTAACCAATGGCCTTGATTGAAGCGGCGATTTATCTAGCGCGACTTTGGAAAGTCTACGCTTCTAACAGATACTATTCCTCCTAAGCTTTTGAGTGATGACAGGTTATCATCCTTATCTTTTTTGCTGATCTACTAGATCTAACGGTTCACGGAATTTTGGTATTCCTCCCTCCGAGAATTCCACCGTCCGTCCAGATTTTCAATAACTTCCATCCAAAAACTTGGCATCAACTCTTCTGGAATCATCCTTTGTGTTCAACCTTTGGAGCTTTCAAACTTTAACACAAGCTTGTTTCTATATGCACTCCCTGTGCTCTATATGCACACTCGACATATGAAATTTCCCACTATCTCTTCTGATCTTTTAAGTTACTTACAGGACTAATCTCATATTCATAACTCATATGAATGTTACCCTCTCTTTATGGGAACAACCAACAAGGGTCACTCTTGGGAATTAGCAACAGTCCCAAAGGACTCCTCTTAATCTTGTTTAAACAGATTATCCTTGTTATTGATCCTAACCATTATAGGTCAGGTAATCTGACCCTACATATTTTCATCATTCCTCTCAACCGTGAGGAGTTATATGCTCAGGTTTTAGTCTTTTAATAATGCAATAATTTATAACTTTCTAAGGACCCTACCAGCCCTTACCAGATTTCCCAAATCATGAAGGAGTTCTTCATTTGGATCTTAATTCTTACCTAACTAGCCATCTCAATTGCAAGAGACTCTACCTGCTTTAGTAGGTAGCCATCGTCACACTATAATAGAACAACTCATTTCCTGTCCCTTGTCTGGCTCGTGCAACTTCATAGCACAATTTATTCCACCTCTGTTATTCACACTCAGGTCTTATCAGTAATATTGATCAGTGCATTCCTACTCCTATAAGAGTAGTTACCATCTTAACAGAGGGTTAAAGAAATTCCCAATTTACAGTTTCATTATGCGATCCTTCTTCTTAAAGAGAAAATGCAGATAACAATATTTCTTTACGCGGCTCGTACATGAGCCCAAGCAAGCCAAGTGTTGTAACCATGCTCTGATACCAATTTGTCACACACCCACGATGACATAATAGATTTTTCGTTCTTCCTCAAGGGATAGAATCCCCGAATTCCTACAGGGGCCTAGTGCAGGCTAGCTATTCCCTTATCCACCTCCATGTGATCATTGGTTATGACCACAGGCCAAGCCAAGAGGTGCCTTTCGCATTTCGCGACTTAGCGATGCAAGAGAGTCAAGTCTTTCGACTCTTCAAACCCCGAAATGCCGAAATGCCGAACCTCGAAAGGGTTGGCGAGTGACAAGCTCCCCACTTGGGTCTTGTCCACGTGGCCCTGTTCCATGACCACGCGCTTAATTGACAAGGCACTTACCAGCTTTTCGCGATTCAGGGAATCGCGATGCAATGTCTCTTCCTCTCCCTTTCAAATCCCTGAAACTCTGAAATCTTCGAAGTTCCCTTCCAAAGCGAGATCAACGGCTGTAAGCCTCCCCTGATCCAACGGTTTGGATATTTTCGGGATTTCATGGATCAAGAGTCCCGACTCTTTTACTCTTTATAACCCTGGTAGCCGAAATACCGAAATATCTCTGCTGAGAGATCAACGGTCCATGTCCCTCTTGAGCCAACATCTATGATTAGACTGGATCGATGACCCATAGCCTTTCGGGGTTTCAGAATTCACGATTTCGCGATTCCGTTACAAACAATACTTATCCACGATTTCGCACGCCCACTCCAACAATACGTCACGTTTCGCGACTTCGGGAGTTTCAATACAAAGCGCCCCGGTTCCTTGTCCTCGGAACTTCCGAAATCCTGAAGCCCGGTATGCCAAAACCTGTTGTTGTTCTGTGACCTGGCACTACTCCATAAAACACTTTTGGGATTTCGCATTTCGGGACTTCGCGAATCCTATTGTTCCAATTCCTTGTCCTCTCGTACTCCCGGTATCCGAAGTACCGAAGTGTCGAATCCAAAAATTCCGGTCCTCCTTCTCCTGAGCGAGGTCAACGGATCAAAGCCTCTCTTGATCCAATGGCTCAGATCCTTTTGGGGTTTTATGAGTCAAGAGTTCAGAACTCTTACCTCTCGTTTTCCCGATAACCGAATTACCGAAATCTCCTTTCAGGGATTTCTCCGAAACCTCAACCGCGTGCACCTTTCGGGACTTCGGGATTTGCGATTTCGCAAATCCATCGCGACCAAACTCTTGGTCCTTCAACCTCCCGGTATCTGAAACCCCGATGGGTTCAGATCTCTGCCACGTGTCCTCTAAAATGGACGGTCCCGATGCTTTTGTTGTTTCGCGTATCGGGAGTTTGAAACTCCCGGTACCAAGACCACAACCTCCTCTATGTCCCGAACTCTGAATAGCCGAAATACCGAAATTTGGTGGCTCCTCTCCTGTATCGGGATTTTGTGAACCGGGAGTTCATGATGCAGCGACTCCACGATTCTAGTCCTTCAATCTTTTGGTATCCAAAGCCCCGATGGGTTTGAACCTCTGCCACGGGTCCTCTTAAATGGATGGTCCTGATCTTTTTGGGACTTTGATGAGTCCTCACCTTTGCATATGCAAGGGTTAAACCTCGTGCAACTTCTCTTGGATCTGATGGCTATCGACTATCCATGCGAGATCTGACGGTAGTTATAGCTCCTCCCTGAGCTCACACTTTCTTCTTGATTTCGGAATATTTCGACGCTTCAAAGGTCTCAGCTTTCGATATTCTACTACAAGCCGACTATTGGGTCTCGCCAGCACTTTACGAAAAGTGTTATCCCTCCTGATCTTTCTCAGCTATGAAGGAATTAAGAGCTTTGTGCTCTTTCTCCTGGGCTTGACTCTTAGAAGAGTCTTCCGTGCACCCCTTGTGCACATTCGTCAAGTCTAGGACTTGGGTGAGTCTTGGCCTCTACTTGCCTCACAGGGAGATGATGCATAACTACACTACCTCTCCCGAGATTAACAGAATTCATCCTCCAAGGGACTCTAGACAACTAGGAAGGTTGGCATGTGTACATGAGACTATGCTTATGGTCGACGATCTCACAGTTAGTGGCTCTAACTCAAGCAACCACATGACACAAGCATTTATGAGTACCAATCATGTCCTATCCATAAAATTTCTTACTGGCCTAAATACACAACCAAGCAGTAAGGAAAGGGACACGATATATCCATTCAGAAATAGCGCACAATTCCTGAAACATACCCAGTATAACCAAATTCATGCCCAGTTACCGCTAAATTACACAGAGTAAGAAATCACTTATCTATTACAGGTTGTCGCCAACCAACTGACTGTGGGTGGTCGTCCTTCCACCCGACCATAAGCACAGAGGCATTCATTCTTAGCACTCTGGCCACCCCCGTTCCAAGCCATGATATCACTAGGGAATTTTCACGGTTCTCGAGGGTTCTCTCTCTGTTTCAGCTTCTATTCAAGTCCTGTTTTCTGCAACTCACAACTTTCTCACTCGGTTGTGGCCTCGGCGAGGTTTCTCAGATGCTCTTCGGCATCAAGATCGTGGCCTTCTTTTCATGATTCATTAGAGAGCTTCACGCTTCTCCCTTGTGAGCTTCCGCCCTCCTCGTCTGGTGTCGAGTGTCTGGCGTCTGCCCTCTCTTGCTGCCTCCGTGTGTATAATTTCACCTTCCTTCTGTTAGAAGGAAGCTTGGGTTCGCCTGGTCTGTCAGACCCTACCGTACTTTAGGATGACTTCCTGTAGCTAGACCATGCTCCCATTCATGGGGGTGGTTGGTAGTTCAACCACCGGTCCTTGCCTCATTAACTGATTTCTCTCCCCTAGTGATATCATGGCCAATACTTTCAAGGCTTCACCCCCACAGTCAGTTATTGACAACTCAAACAATAATACATTTACATTTTCCTCATGCATTAGCATGGTAATTCCTATTTTATGATTAATTACAAATTGGGGAAAACAGGGTGTTACACCATTTCTCAACAAAGGATTTTTCTTTCTTCAATTTCTTAAACACACTCTACAACTTCTTTACTCTATCCTTTTCTTTCCTTGCTTCCACCTTGAATTCTGGATAATTTTCTACTGGGGTAGGTAAGTTCAAATCTACGGAAGCTTGGGTTTTCCTTATTTTAATTACATATTTTTAAAATATCCCAATACTAAGGTCCTCTTCTTCAATGCTTTCTGAGTCTCTAGTTTCTGGAAGATCTTGCAACTGGTCTATTTCTGGAAAAAGATCATTTTTCGCATCATCAATTGCATATGTGCCTTTGAATGTAGATTTAGATAATGAATCTGACATTGTAGTTGCCCCGGTCACATGTCTCCTTGAATACTGTGCAATTTGTTTTCCCTTTTTACATTTCTTCTTTTGTTCTTGAGATTCCTTCTCTGACCTATGTAAAGAAGATGCCAAGTCCTGTTTTTTGATCTCTTTCTTAGAATCTTCTGAATTGTCTTCTATGACTATGAGGTTTTCCTTCTTGATAAAAGGATGAAACATGGCTTTTGAATTTAGTCTGAATTTGTTTGCAGCTCTTGTAGAATTTCTTCCAGGATATTTAGGTACATGTGTCTTCTTCTTTCCTGTAGGTTGTTTCTTCTGTTTAGATGGATTTTGAACTGGGCTTGTGATGTAATCTTCAGGTTCATCAAATTCCCTTTTTATATCTGGATCACAATGGATATCAGTCTCTTCATCCATTTTAAATTTCTTACCTCAACTGGTAGTGCCTTCGTCATTAAGTTTACCCATAGGAAAATCACCAATACCTTGTTGTGTTTGTAATTTTCTCTTTCCAACACGAGTTACCCTGGCTACAGAGGAATTTTCTTTCATCAAATCCTCAGTGGCTTGAGAGGTCTGTTTCTCTTTTACAGGTTTCTTCTCCTTGACAGTTTTAGACTTATTTTAATGTAGATTAGGTTTTAATGATTGGATTAACTAGTCCCAACACCTATGAACTTCATTTAAGGAAAAGACTACCAATGTTTTGATCAACCCTTGATTAAAAAAATTGTTTTTTGTTGTTGTAGGATGTGACTGAATCCTATTAGACATCTTAGACAAACTTTTTAATAAGAAATAAGGTAGGTTAAGAGGGTAATCACCATTTACATGGATTAACAGTCTAATATGATAGAGATGGACCAGAGAAAATATGCCTTCACATGTAATGTACATGTGGATAATCAATAGAGCAGTGTGCCATTCTTTCTTCACCCAATTATGTGGGATACCCTGGCTCCAATTGGGGTTTTTATTTTCTAGAATTAAAAACTGATTTACAAACTCCATAACTACATTTTCTTTCTTCCACCATATTTCCCCATATACTGGTAACCTGCAAGCTTTAGCTATGGAATATTATGTCACATGCACGAGAAGTTTACCAACTACAGATTTGAAACCATCGAAATTATGTGCAAATGTTATAGAAATATGCTCTTCATGACCCTGGAATGTCGAGAAGAAGTCGAACCAACCAACATCCTTAAAATTTTGTTCCATATGAGGAAATGCTTCGAGAAATTATGTTCCTTTTGGCTCCAATATGGTTATCTGACCACTCTTTTTGGGCGCCATGACACTCATAAAAGCCTGCAGAAAATTTCTGAGAATATTAAGGGTTTGATCTCCAACTTTCGAGCGCTATTGAAAACTGAGAGTTATCTCTTTATCTGCAAAGCATGTGTAGAATGATAGACATACTAAAATAGGCATAATACAATCTCATTCATATGAAATAATAATCGAGCGTGTTGATTTGGTGTCAAGGTGGCGAGTACAACATGCCCCTCCAAATTTAGTTGTCAAGATAAGAGTAACAACCTGAAATAGATCACATAGAGATATGTAGATCCTCTAGTTATGATTTTGAATGTTAGGACATGATCTGGGTAAGGTGGCGCATGCTAAACTATCATTACTCCCGACGTTGCGAGAACAACGCTATTCTTGTAGCACCCTTTCCACTTGGACAAAATTTGAAAATTCAAAAGAGGAAAGGACAAGTGATGTGATAGAAATATTTCATATCATATCCTAATCTTTAAAAACTTTAAAAACATTTAAAATGTGCATAAAAAGATTGAAAATAATCTTTCAAGCCAAGAAGGGAAAGACAAAATTTAACAAAAAATCATGGAAAATGGGTAGAACGGGGACTAAGGACACCCAATCAGTCAAAAAAAAAGATTAAGGACTAACAAAATCCATGGATATGCTCTCCTATGGTCTAGTAGGTACAAGGAAGGGACGCTATAAGCATCACTTCTTATTACTATGTTTGTTGGTACAACAAAGTATGGTTCATCTAATAAGACAAGCTACATATTCTTGTTGTCTAGGCCAATACACATACTTTTGTAGTTGAAAATTGTTTTTTCAACACCACAATTCCCTACAACTTTGGAGGTGTGAGCATCTCTAATAAGGTACAATGTTTCACCTTTAGGAATACAGAATGTGTCTAGATTGTAGACCAAGCCATCATGGAGATTATAGTTGACCTTATTGTCATATTAATCTACACAAACTTGGCCTTGTGGCTATTGAAACGCCTCATTAAACTTCTCATCTTATGTGTATGCCTCTTTGTATGCATCATGGGTGAAAGGCTCCATGTGTATAAGAGTTCCCAAAGATGTGATCTTGGATGTGGTTTTCCATGAAAGCATGTCACCAACTTATTAGTGACATCCTTCTTATATTTGATGATTAGGTGAAATTGATGGATAAATTGCATCCACTTATAGTGTCTATTTTGTTGAAGCTTACTTTAGGCCTACAAATATCTTAGTGGTTGGTAATTAGTGTGGATTATGGTTTCTTTGCCCATCAAATAATGCTTCTATTTCTAACAACTTGAACTAGTGCATAGAACTCCTTTTTATATGTAGGGTAATTCAAGAATCCACCATGGAAAATTTCAAAATGATAGCATAGGCTTACAACCATGTATCAAGACTACTCCCATAACATATCCACTTGCATCTATCTCCACTTTGAAATTCTTCTACAAGTAGGGAAATATGAGAACTGGTGCGTAACTAATCTTTCATTTCATCTCTTCAAAATATCCATTGGTTCTTTCCCCACTAGAAACTCGTAGCATTGATTGTTATGGCATGGAGTGGTGCAACCACAACTAAAAAGGATAATATAAAGTTTCATAGGTATTGTGTTGCCCCCACAAAGCTCCTAACTTTAGTGAAATTAGTAGGAGTTGGCCACTTGATTATGGTCTCCGTCTTCTCGGGATCTATCTTGATTTACCCTCCACCAATTGCATACCCTAAATACACCAATGATTACTAAGAAAATTCACATTGATGTTTTTTTAGGGTTCTAACACCTACATGAGAAGTCAGATATTCTCTTCCCAGGTAGAGATATAAATCAATATATCATCTATGTACAATATTACAAATGAATCTAGAAAGGGACACAATACATCATTGATTAAACATATAGAAGAAACCGGTGCATTACATAAACCAAAAGGCATTACTAGTCATTCATATAGTCATTACCTTGTCTTGAAAGCAATATTCTAGGTTTATTCTTTTTACTCATACCTAGTGGTATATTGATTTGAGATCTAACTTGGTGAAGTAATTGGCATGTTGGAACTAAACTGGTAAGTCATTCATCTTGGGAAAAGGGTATCAATTCTTGAGGGTGATCTTATTTAGATCTCTATAGCTATTACACATTCTCCAAGTCCCATCCTTCTTGGGTACTATGATGATACATGGCCCACAATGTGAGGTTTTTGGTTGAATTAATCCCTACTCCATAGCGACTACAATTGTTTCGTCAATGCATCTGCTTCCAGGATGGATTGTCTGTATAGCCCAATGTTTGGAAATGGAGAGTCAGGAAACAACTATACCTCGTGCTCCACTTCACTCTCAGGTGGTAACCCTTTAGGATTCTATAACACTTCTATGTGTCCCTACAAAATCTCATTCAACTAATGTTTTTTCTCTTTAGTACATTGCTCCATAGATGCTTTTACTTTTACTAATTTTTCTCCTGGTTTATTCTCTCTTAATGAAAAAAATACAAACTTCCTACTTGACATTAACAATTTCTTGTCTTGGTTAACACATACTAGAGATATATTGTAATTATGCTTATGTGCATTGAAGATGAAGGAATTTTCATCCTCGATTAGGCAATACTAGTTTTCTTTCCTCATGAATATTCATCCCTTGTGTACATGTAGTGGCTTCCAAACACTACACTGCACACATCAAATGGTACTACATCTATCTCCACTTAATCAATATAGCTTGCACTTATAACAAATTTGATCTTACACTACTTAGTGACCCTTAGATTTGCATCCTTATTTACCCACCCCAGTGGATATGGGTGATGATGGTCAAGAACCTCTAATCCAAGCTTGATTACTAGATCCTCTGCTATGGGGTTGGATTGTGTACAAGAATCAAATAGGGCATCCACCTTCATACTTTTCACTTGGATCTTGATATGAAAGAGTTTAGTCATCTCCTCATCTTCCTTGGGATGAATGCTACTCATATTTACCTCCTTCTACATTATAGTGTAGACAATGTTTTCATCTACATCTAAGCTACTCTCTACCTCATTGTTTGAATACATGGCTAGCATGTCCTTCTTCTTGGAATCCTTCTTGTGGTTCTTTGGATTTGCCTCTAGATGTAGCTTCCAACACTTATCTTTAGTGTGACCATCAATATTACAATGATTACAATGGTTGTTCATTTCCTTGCACTAATGTGTTGTCGCTTTTGTCTTCTTATTCTTTACTTTCCACTTCTTCTTTCCCTCCTTGGAAGCATCCTTGTGATCTTTCTACTTGGAATTACTTGATTGTCCTTTTGTTTCTCCATATTCTCCATATACTCTGCTTGCACATAGGACTCATCAACTATCCTAGGATTAAATAGTACCACTTGCCCCCTTAAATGATCATGTGGACATCCTAGATGATTGAGAAGTACATCTAGGTTCTTACAAGATATGTTAGACATAATAAATTATTTTGTAAACTCAATGGTGTACTCTTGCAAAATCTTCCCTTTCTTCTACTGGAAGTAATGCCAACAAATCCACTAGTCTGATTCATTCTCAATAAGGTATAACTAGGTATTAATGATGGATTTAAACACCTCCCACTTAGTTATTGGGGGATCACCCTCTAGTATAAGCATCTCCATGTGACTTTCCCACCAAGTTTAGGCATGGACCCCTAACTTCGGTCTAGTAAACAAAATATGTTTCTCTTCTCCTATGTTATGAACATTGAATTAAAATTCTAACTATTGAAACCATTGATTCAACTTAACAACATCAATCTCACATTGGTAGGGTTTGATGTCTATATTCCCTTTTGTATGGCCTTCTGTGACACCCACCGAGCGTGCGCTGTCCTTGGGAAGATTCGATGATGGAACGGATGAAGAACACAAGCGAGAAGCGAATGGTTGGGAAACAAATTATACTATGGGTGTGGGAGGAGCAAGTTGGGGGCACGATGGTGACATGTGAACCTAAGGGGGCACACACCCTTCTTCCCTTGTGATGAACAATAGATATTTAGGTTGTGTTTGGGCAAGGGTGGGGAAACTTGGGAGTGCACCCAAGTAGTGGACCCATATACCCTTGGCAACATGGGTGCACTGGAGAGGTTGGATGACCCCATTAGCACACCCACAAAGAGTCATGATGATCAACACAATGAAGAGCAGGATGCAAGGGGCGTGCACCCAAGGATGGGGCACACCGATCCAAGAGATGCGACATGTGATGGGAGAATGGGATCGTTTGGGTGCATTGGATCCACGAAGGGGCGTAATGGTTTGATTGAGTGTGATAATCATGAAGGGGTGTGACACAACCAAAAGACATGATGTTTCACACAAGTGACTCTTGGAGTCCCTATAAGAGAACAAGGGAGCTCAATGAAAGTCACAAGAAGAAAAGTGAACAAAAGAGACATGGAGGTCTGAGACTGGGCACACATGTAGGGCGCACCTCAGGCTGAGGAAAGGAGGAATGAAAGGGAAAGTCTTGGTGTGTCAGAACCACAAGTCTGGATAGTTTTGATGTATAAGGTAGAGTCGCGAGACCCTATCCATCTATGTAACTAGAATAGCAGGGCCTTCTTTTTAAATATTTGTTTTCATTTCACAATATAATAAACAAATATGGGTATTAGGCACCGTTGGTACCGCCTACACTATATTTGTGTCTCTTGTGTTTCACATGTTTTCTATTGTATTATATATTGACAAAGTGTTAAAGAATGTTAAAAAATGTCTAGGTATACAACTGAGTTGCATAGAGTAAGGATGTGACTCGTCCGTAGCCTAAAACATAGTATGGGTATGCTCTAGGTAAAGAGGCCTAGTTTGAGTGAAGTATGTGAGCCAAGCTGCCAAGTGAGAACTGTCGCAGTGTCACACATCCACAAGATGCCAATGTTGGACTTGGGAATGACTCTTGGGGGCGTGATAGATGGTATCAGAGTAGTTTTGCAATGAAGAGTTTTACAGAGACACGATGCATAGAATGATAGGCTTTGCACAGTCTGAAAGTGAGGTGACCGAAGGTGGTGTGACTCCTTAGACAGAGGAAGATGAAGTCGTATGACATAAGAAGGTCACAGATGACTCAAGGAAGGTCAAGTCAAGTGTATTGTCGTGACTTGAGGTATAAGAGACTTGGTTTGTTCAACAAACCAATATCTATAGGGAATTGCAACGAAGCACCTTGGAACAAAGTGGTGGACCAAGGGGCACTCCCACACAGTCTACATAAGACGAGCACAATGCACGTATGTTGAATTGTGATTTTATTTGTCTTTTTCACTTAACACAGAAAGAGTAGAAAGGCCCAGTTTACAACAAGCTATGAAGGGTTGGTGGGTTTGGTGCATTGGGTTGAAAGCTTGGTAGCCAAGACCATCAATTGTGTTTCGTGGATCTGGTTATCAATGAGAGCATAGTGCAAGATCTGGTTGACTCAGGTGCCTCACACAACTTTCTAAAGGTAGAGGTAGCGAAGGAGTTGGGACTTAGAGTCTCCCCATGTGGAGCTGCGATGAAGGAAGTAAACTCTAAGCCAAAGGTAGTAGTTGGTGTTTCCTTTGTAGTTTTCATTCGACTTGTTGAAAGGGAAGGTCAGGCTAACTTCACGGTGATGCCTATGGATGACTTTGAGGTGATTCTTGGGCATGAGTTCCTAAGAAGGATGCATTCGCTCCTCATTCCATGGATGGAAAAGATGGTTACATTTGGTGAACAAAAGGTTAGGTTTGTGCACAAAACTGCAAGGAATTATGGTGGAAAGGTGCAATTTGTGTCTACACTGAGTATGAAGAGAGCAACAAGGCAAAATGGATCGAAGATTTATGCAACAATTATCGGGGAAGTTCAGGAGAATGGAGTTGGGACGCCTGTTCCACTTGAGCTCACTAAATTGTTGGGTGATTTTGTGGACATAATGTCTGATGAGTTGTCGAAAGTGCTTCCCATCACGATGCATTGTTGACCATCGTATAGATATAGATCTTGGGCTGCAACCACCAATAAGTGATCCTTACCAATTGTCCAGACTTGAGTTGGAAGAGTTGAAGTGACAACTAACATAATTGATTGAAGTTTCCTTCATTCATATGTCTAGGTCACCATATGGTGCCCTAGTTCTCTTTCAGAAGAAGACACTTCATAGCTGAGGATGTGTTTGTATTACTGAGCATTAAACAAAAAAACTATGAAGAACCTATATCCATTGTCTTTATCTATTGATTGCTTTGACAAGATGGCCAAGGCCAAAGTCTTTTCAAAGCTTGATTTGTGACATGTGTATTATTAGGTGTGGATTGCAGATGGAGATGAGGCGAAGACAACCATGGTATGGGAGCTATGAGTTCCTAGTGATTCATTTTGGGTTGTGCAATGCCCCTGCAACCTTTTGCACATTGATTAATGACGTGTTGCAACCTTTTTTGGACAAGTTCGTTGTGGTGTATTTGGATGACATCGTAGTGTACAATGAAAGTATGGAGGAGAAAAAGAAACATTTGGCACGGGTCTTTGAGGCACTACGACAGAACCAAGTGTTGTTGAAGAAGTCTAACTGTGTTTTTCGGTAGACTAAGATACTATTATTGGGGCATTGGATTGACCAAGGATGCATTCGCATGGACCTTATGAAGGTCAAGGAAATCAAATATTGGGAAGAGTCATGGACAATTCATGACATGAGAGTCTTCCTTGGACTAGCCAACTACTATCGCAAGTTCGTAGAGGGATACTCCAGGATTGTTGCACCGCTTACTAACTTGTTAAAAAAGAAGAAAGCATGGAACTAGACAAAGAAGAGCAAGTCTGCATTCCGAGAGTTGAAACATAGAATTCTCACCAGTAATGTGTTGAAGCTTCCAAAATTTGAGCAATTGTTTGAAGTGTAGACATATGAATCAAAATTTTCCATTTGAGGGGTTTTGATGCGGGCGGGACATCCAATTTCCTTTGAGAGAAAAAAGCTCCAAGATTGCAAACATAGATACCTCGTTCATGAGAAGGAGATGACCGTAGTGTTACATTATTTTCAGACTTGGAGACACTACTTTTTGGGAAATATTTTTTTCATGAAGATAGGGAATGTTGTGACAAGTTACTTTGTGACATAGCCAAAGTTGTCAACCAAGAAGGAAAGGTGGCAAGCCTTCCTCGTAGAATATGACATGAACATTGAGTATAAGCCATGTAGGCTAAATGTTGTCATATATGCCTTCAGCATAAAGGAAGAACTCGTTGTCCTAGAGGAGGAGGATGAGTTGCCTACATCAAGGGGAAGTCAGATTCATGTCTTGGAAGAGTTGCATGAAAGGATCAAGGACGGGTTAGAGCATGACCACACAGTGAATAACATCATGAAGCAGGTGAAGGAGGAAAAAACATGGAATTTTTTGCTACGCGATGGATTTTTTTACTTTGGGGAGAGAATCTGTGTCCCTAAGTCGTCCAACCTCAGGAGGAAAATCATGAAGGAATGTCATGACTCGCCCTAGGCTAGCCACCCAAGATAGCAGAGAATGATGGTGTTGTTATAGCGAGGATACTTTGGGAGCGGATGAAGCAGGATGTGGAGGAGTATGTTCACACTTTCCTCATATGTCAGCAGGATAAGACGTGCACCATAATGACAATAGGATTATTACAACCTTTGTTGATTCCGAAGAGATCGTGGATGAGTGTCCCAATAGACTTCATCACATAGATTCCGATGGTGCATGGATACAATGGGATTTTAGATGCGATGGATCGATTCTCCAATTATGTTTTCTTCATTGCAACGAAGATTCCTTGTAGCATGGAAGAAGTTGTGAAGTTTTTTTCAAGAACCTAGTGAAGTATTGGGGTCTTCCTCTGAACATTATGTTGAATAGGGATGTAAGGTTCACGAGTAATTTTTGGAAAACATTGTGCAAGTTTGTGGGGACAAAGTTGTTAAAGATTTTAGCCTACCATCTATAGACAGATGGGAATACCAAACAAATCAACACATTTCTAGAGGACTACTTGCGACACTATGTACATGCGGATCAGATGAATTGGCTGGACTTGTTGGATGTTTCCCAATTCGGATACAACCTGTAGAAGAGTTTAAGGACATGTTACAATACATTTGAGTTGACAAATGAACAACAACCCACAACTCCTCATTTTCTGACATAGGGATACTATGGGACGAATCCATCAGTCATGGGTTTCATGAAGAGTTGGCAGGAATGATGGGAGATAGCTTGCACACACTTGACTAATGCAAAAAAAAAGAATGAAGCAGTGGGTAGATCACAGCAAGCACGACACATAATTACAAGTAGTAGAGTTGGTCTTTCTCAAGCTAAGAAGATATTAGTTCCCACCACCTAAAGGGATGGCTCCATCTCTTGTGCAGAGGTATGACAGACCATTCAAAGTTCTTGAGAAGATTGGAAACGTCACCTACATATTAGAGTTGTCATTCCACATGTGACATATTCACTGTATCTTCCACGTTAGCCAATTGAAGTCATGCCAAAGAGCCTCAGATGACCCAAGTCGAGTTGAGCCATCTAGAGCATCGACCATGGTTGTAGATTGAAGAATTGGTATAATAAAGAATTCCAATATGATATGTAAACTACCATGGGTATTCCACTAGAATAGTTCATCAAAATGGATCTTACAATATTATGCAATCTCTTAATATGTAGTGTTTTACTTTGTATTTTATATTTAATATTACTAGCTTAATGCATAAAAAAATGAAATGAAAGAAGCTAAGCAATTACCACACCATCCACGCAATTAACAGAGTATGTAACTTATGAAAACCCAATACAGGAAAAACCCAGGAAAACGAGGCATGTGCCTTGCTATTTTCTTCTCACTTATGAAATGAAAATACAAAGAAAGGCACTCACTATGGAGTTGCCATGGATATTGTGGCTAGTATGACTACTAGAGTATCTTCCACTTCCTTTGTTCTACTTCAAAATTCCAATCCCATATGCTTCACTCAACTATAGAACAATAAACAATACAATAAGAATGGAACCCCTTCCTTTCCTAGTGGCTTAGTGTTTAGCATGGAATGATAGCCATCTAGAGTTATGGTTAGAGTTTTGCATACCTTAACTCGTGATTAAGGTTAGAGTCTAGACCCCCTAGAATCTTCTTGAATGTCCACGCATGAATAGATCCACATGTGTGAATAATGGAAGCTAATGTGGCATCCACACGATATCATGGTGGTCAAGAAGATATTTCAACTTGTGGAAGGAATAACTTCCTCATATTTTGACTCAATGTCCCTATTGGTAAGATATTTCAACTTGTGGAAGGCATAACTTCCTCATATTTTGACTCGATGTCCCTATTGGGTTAGGTTTCCAAAATTGCAACCAACTGGTTTACCTTGGGATCCATTCTCGAAATGAGGGGAAGTACCTTGAGGGTTTCCCAGTACATGTATTCCATCAAAAAAATAACTTCCTCATACAAACTTTGATTGAGTTGATTTTCATGTCATTGGAAAACTCTCGATGTGTAGAACAATGTTGATAGCTTGGTAACTTTGTTCACAAATTTTTAACCCCAAAACATATCTTATGATGACTCAAACAGGATATGAAATGTTTTGGACCCCAAATCCCATATTGTGGACCTACCCCTAAAATGGGCCCTATAGGCCAATAGCTCTAATTTTTCCAACCAAAAAGTACCAAAATAGATGTCAAATTATATAATGATCCATTTGAGATCATACCTTCCCATTTAGGGAGGATTTTGGACCCCAAAATATTTTACTAATCGAGGTGAGGAACGTTTTCCTCTACCTTGTCCTTGTAGTACCATTTGGCCTTTCCTATAAGTTATCCTTTCAACCCAACCTGCCAGAGTTCTTGTTACTATCATCTTGTTGTTCTAAACTTCTTCTATAAAATTGTATCTTCTACTAACTTTGCTTTATCTTCTATTGCTAATACCTTTAATAAAATTACCGACTTAACAAGAACTGTGACCTCAAAACGAGAACTTTGGCCCAAAAAACCGATATTTTTGCCAAAAAAACATGAATATCAACCCCCAAATCAAAAAGTGGTGCTATCGGTAACACCATTTTTTCAAACGGGGTCAAAATTACAAAAAATTTCAAACATGGCCTTCAAAACTCATGCAGTAGCTCATAAAAACCTTCAAATCAACACCTAAATAAAAAAATGGTGTTACATAAAGCAAATTGTTTTTTTCAAAACGTTAAATTTATAGATATTTTGAAATCGTATTTTTAGCAGTTGGTACCATTAAAACCGAAACCTTAATATCAACCATCAAATTGAAAAGTACTGCTACCGATAGCACCCATTTTAAATTTGGGGTATTACAATGACACATTTTTTTAAAGTGGTAAATGAAATCATCGTTATTGTAAACAAAAACGTCAAATTAACCCTTATTTGCTTACTTTTAAAATCTTAGTTTATCACTCCAAACACAACGTAATAAATAATGCCATGAAAACAATACATTTAAAAATATACATTTAAAACCCAAATTTGAAAAAAAAAAATAAAAAAAGGTGGAAAACAAAAACCTTAAAAAAAAATGAAAA
>ML823435.1:40774-55754 GCA_009831015.1 Picea engelmannii
ATATATATATATATATATATATATATATATATATAACATGGGGGGAGATGTCGGGCATCACCCCAATCCTCTGCGCGGGCAAGGTCCGGGTATCGTGGGTGCCCACGATACCTAGTCCTTGCTCGCGTAGGGGGCTGGAGTGATTTTTGTTTTGGAAATTTGATATTTTTTTACTTTAAAAAAAAATTATTATTATTATTTAAATTTTGTATTTAATTTCGTATTTTAGGTGTTTTAATTTGTTTATATATATATGGTTTCTTTTCTCTTTTATATTTTTAAGTTTTTATTTGATTTGTAATTATACAATTTTTATTTTTTTTAATTTCAATTCTTTTATTTTTCTTAGTTTTTTTAAGTTTTTAATTTATCAAAAAAAATTGAATAATTTTTTTTGGCTAAATATTTAAAAATAATGTTATTTAACTACACTGATTTTCTGTGTTAAAGTAAAGGTAAAAAATGTGTTAAAAATGATATTTTCCATTATATGGAACCATAAATTAATTAAGGAGAAGAAAAAATCATATTTTCAAAAATGTAAATGGTAAAAACTATTTTTAAGATTGAAAGAAGCATTGAAAAATGACTAAAAACATTGTTGAAAAAAATGAAAATAGATGAAAAAACAAACATAAAAAAAAAAGTAGAAACATTTGTATCAGAAAAATTAAAATATCAAAAAACCACCTAAAAAGGGAGGGGGTGCTACCGGTAGCACTATTTTTAAAAACGGGGTAAAAAACTTGACCCCCCCAAAAACGAGAACCATGTAGATTTCTCGTTAAGTTGGTAATTATGTTCTTTATGGTAAGTGAGACTTTCTCCTCAGTTTCTTGATCTAACATGGAATAAGGCTCATAATTTTTTAAATTCTCCACATTCACTATTGAGTAAATGCACATATATGGGAGTAGAGTGATTTTGTAGGAAATATCACCTACTTTATCCAACACTATAGAAGAACCATACTATAGATCCTTGCTCTTCTTACCAAGACCCTATAGCCTTTCTCTATTTATATGCAATCGAACTTTGTCTCCCAACTTGAATGTATTCTCAATTATGTATTGGTCATGCTAGGCCTTGTACTTTTCCTATGACTTCTTCAATGTTTCCTATAATTTCAAATGGATCTGCCTGATCCTATCAATTAACTTTTTATCCTTCAATGCTTCTCTTGTGGTGTCTTCCCTCGCTCCTCCTTGTTTTCCATAAAATAAGGTGGAAAATACCCAAAGGAAGTTTCAAAAGGGGACTCGTTAGTAGAACTATGGAGTACTCTATTATAAGAGTTCTAAATATAAATCAAATTTTCATCCCATGTCCTTTGGTGCATTTCATTATAACCCCTCAAAAGATGAACCAAAGTCCTATTCACTACTTCTATCTACTATGTATCTATGGATGGAAAGATGTAGATCTCATATCTTCAACTTGGTGCTCATCTTCTTACAAAGTGTATTACAAAAGGAACTAAGAAATATGGTAACTGAGATGATGCTCTTTCATATCCGAAAGTGCACCCAGACTTTTTAAAATAATATATTTTTTGTTTCTTGTCCCTTGATGGTATTTTTACAAGGCACTAGGATGCACATCTTACTAAACTTGTCAACTATCAAAAATAGATATTAATGTCCCTTCATGGGAGGGAAACTTTTAGGGGCTAAATTGTTATTATGGGTGTAATACACCCAATCCACTAAGTGTCTTTTAAGGGATGGGGTAATAAAAATCTGTGTAGTATACCTAGGGAGGTACCCAATGTGAATGTGGTTATGTATTATTAGTGGAGACCATTTAATGTAAGGTGGAATAAGTCCACTATATTATTAAATAAGGTCCACTATGGTAGTTAGATTTAATAAATAGGCTTTCTAAAAGATTCCTTCTCTAGAATGTTCCTAGGAAACAGAGAATGTTACATAAATAAGTGTAAGCAATGTATTGCCGCATAGTGAAGAATATTGTTATTGTACAAGCAAATATTGATTGAGGAGTTTTATCCTTTCATAAGGATTAATATATGGTGTTACCCTACCTCAAGGGTTTTGACTGCATTCTTGTGTTCAATATTTTGATGAATATTTTGGTTTATTCTTGTTGATAGTAAGAGTTATTTCTAAAGTATATTTGCATATCTATTGAGGTACTTAAAAATTGGTATCAGAGCACTTTTCTTGGCAAAAGAAGGGAATAATTTTTTGGCTCTTTTAGCATATTTTTTCTAGGGAAAAAAAGAGAGGGAGGCACACTTCAGATTCATATATGAAACTTTATGAGTAGAATTTGGCAAAAAAAAATGGATATTTGAATTCCTCTCGGAAAAATACCCAATTTCTAAAAAACAAATCAGTCGAAATGGAGTCCAGAAAGTGAAGTTATCAACATTTTAAATTCGACAAATTTTCAGGGTTTTTTTCCCTAAANAAAAAAAAAAAAACCGTGATTTGCATAGTAAGTAATTTTATAAAACCTAGTTCTATTTTTGGGTTTTCAAAGAAAAATCCATTTTATAGGAAAGGATGATGGATATAGTATTGAAGAACTCATTGAATCTGGAAAAATAATTTGAAACTTATGTTACCCCTTAGTTTCAAAGATGATGTTAAGATATCGTGGCAATGATTGGACCATGCCAAGATGATGGCACTTTCTGATGAAGCATTTGAAAAATTACTTTTAGATAGGTGGTCTCATGTTGGAAAAACTTATACAGAGCACACCAAGGGTTTATTTTCATCTGGAAACTCCATACTATAGGTCCATGGATGCATTCAACAAGAGAAGGTTAGTGTTTCTATTAACCCTAGTTTCCAACAAAATTTTATCAATATTCAATTGGTTGATAAATTTCAAGTTCCTGCAAAGAATATTCACAACACACAGGACGATGAAAATGTTCAAATTTTTAAAGATTTGAATATTACCATGGATAAATATGCGTTGCTTTCAGATTTTTATGCTATGGATAGGGATGAAGTGGATATTGTTTTAGGATATCCTTGGATAGAATCAGTATGTACCATTAATATTAATGTGCAAAAAAAGTTTTTGAAGTTGTGGTACAAGAAAAAGAAAATCACATTGCAGGATGTGTCTCTTAGTAAGAAAGATGGGCCCACAAAGGCCAGCAAAGAAGTCATTGCAGAGTCCGAAGTTGAATCAGAGGAAGAATCTACAAAAGGAGATGAAGCAAAACCACAGGAAGGGCACAATCAAGAAGCTAAGGAGGTCCTTGACTCAAAGGCACAATATGTTGTAGATTTGAAGAAAAAAGAATAGATTCCTACATTTGTTGTATATCACCATCCACATCATACTGAGAAACAACAGTCATCAAGGCAAGAGCGTGAGCATCAACAAGGAACCAAAAAGGAAACCAATCCAGAGGTGCATGGAGTCTTACTAGCACTACAGGAAGATATCAGGCTAGAGAACCACTCCCATGGAAACACCGCCAGGATGCAGATGTAAATCAGGATGACAAGGTAGTAGTTGGACATCATATTCATCTTCCATTAGGATGGATTAATGGTCATACTTGGTACCGGTTGGATACATTGCTTAGCTGATCATATTGTATGGTTTCTTCCCATGTTTTGAGGACAAAACATGTGAAGGCGGGTGGAATGTAGTATACCTAGGGAGGTACCCAATGGGAATATGTTTATGTATTATTAGTGGAGGCCATTCAATGTAAGGTGGACTAGGTCTACTATATTATTAAATAAGGCCCACTATGGTAGTTAGATATAATAAATAGTCGTTCTAGAATATTTCTTCTTTAGAATGTTCCTAGAAGATAGAGAATGTTATATAAAGAAGTGTAAGCAATGCATTGGAGCATAGTGAAGAATATTGTTACTGTACAAGAAAGGATTGCTTGAGATGTTTATCCTTCCATAAGGATTAATATATGGTGTTACCCTACCTCAAGGGTTTTGACTACATTCTTGTGTTCAGTATTTTGGTGAATATTTTGTTTATTCTTATTGATATTAAGGGTTATTTTTTAAGTATATTTGAAGATCCATTGAGGTACTTAAAAATATTCTTATTCTAATTGTCTCAATTCCCTTTTGTAAGCACACCATCGCCTTCTGCTCGTTGAGGGATTTCCAACGACTATAAATTTGCTCAAAACTGGGCTTTAGATTAAAAGTTATAGCCCTTCAAAGTTTATGGGCCTTCATTGCTCAACGACCAGCTCATTACCATGTGGCATCCATGTGGCCTCTTATTACTCGCGCCATCTAATGTGGAAGTTTCCATCGACACATTAGTTTTGTGGGCTCGATCCTTTGGCCCACCTTCATCGTCGTCAGGATTTATTTTCCCATAATTTACTCCCACTAACAAAACTCCGATGACGAAACTCCAATGGATACTTTCCCCTAATCCAACAATTCTCAGTTCTTGATCTCTACGGTCCAAAGCATATTGGCGAAATAAATTGACGTGGAGGTTAACACCCAAATTTACAAGGTTTTTCATGGTACATGGATGTGACCCACAAGATCTACGGTGGAGGTTTCATCTCTTCCCTCCATCGATCGACGACCATTGTTAGCCCCGACTCTTGTCGTCGTCATCATCGGTTGTTAGCCCCGACTCCTGTCATCGTCGGTTATGAACCTACCAATTGGAGTTGAGATACATTTCAAAAATGGTTAGAAGCTACACAAGGATCCTTGGGAATTTCAACCATACCAAAAAAAAATGAATCTTAAGGGGCCTCTTAAGCAAAGAGCTCTTCATGTCATTTGATAAAAACAATAAATGTGTTTTAGGACATCCATGTGCCACAAATATTACTTCATGGCAACACTTTTTATCCTCAAACTAAACAAAAAAAAGGCCTTTAGTTGCACTGCATATGGAATTACAAATCTATCCATGGGGCCCCAATGCCTCCTTGGCCCATGGTTTAATTACAACTTATAGTAAGATTCACCCCACAAGATGCCCAAACAATGTGTTTTTCTAGCGTGTTACATAGAGAGAAATATTATAAATCAAGAATATCAACAAGACTTTCATCACGAGGGATTTTAATACTTCATGTATCACCTTTGAGAAAAGATTATATGGGACAATGGTAAGAACAATGTTAGCCAACTTCGTACTCAAAATATATCCTTATGTGATAGAAAGAATAATGATATCAAAATACAAGGTGGTCATTTGATTGACACCCAACTCTTCTTATGATAACCACAAAAGACCACACTCTCAAGACCATGACAACAAATCATGTTACTTCATACTTACCCCAGATCCATTCAATATTTTCCCAAATCATCACCGAGAAACCATGACAATCTCTAATTGAAAACATGCTAAAATCCCTAGTTCTAATTGAAAGGATGCCCATTGTGGCATTCATTTTGAATATCCTAAAGGTAGTTGTTCACTTCTCTAATTGGCTCCATCTCTGCTTCCCCAATACATTGTTGAACTAACTATTCTTCTTTGTTTTCTTCTGATGTCAAACCCACTAATGTTCTATACTAAGCAGCTTTAGACTAAGATCTTCTAACCAATTCTGTCACAATGTAGAGAAGTCTATTGCACTCTATCTATAAATGATCAATTTATCTCTCTTGTGGGATCGCTAAGTCTAGAATCTCAGTATACCATATTCTATGACACTACTTTTGGGTGTCCAGTCTATTAATTACACTAGATATGCAAGGCTAATTTTCTATAAATCTCTCATGTCTCCTCAACACACCTCTATTATGTAATACCCCATAAAATGCACAATGACCATGGGAAAAATGCTCTCCCATATGTGTTGTCTTCTTGAATGATTACATTGTACGTGAGAGACCAACAACCATGATTATAGGGCTTGAAGGAAATATACCACACTAGCAAAGGGATCAACCCAAGTTCCAATCTAATGCCCACTCCCCTTCTCGTAATTCTTGATGGGCTTGGCTATTAACAAACACAAAACACGAGATGTTGAAATTCCCAATCTACTCCAACAAAATCCCACCTTCATCACCCATAATGAATGGCAAGGGCATACGAAACTCCTCCACATTCAAATGGAATGAGTGCGAGCATCTTTTGAGGCTAATGGGAGTTAATTCCTCTCCTATCTAGATTATATCACACCACCACTTGGTTTTTCATGGCACCATTAATTTCATGGTTTCACTTGGCATACAAAACTTTGGATTGTCCATAAATCATAAAACAATGGGATTGGAGATGTTAATATCCTACCTTTTGTTCAATTTTTCCTAACTTCCAAGAACGAAGCACCATTTTCCAATTGGCCAAATTGATGGTTTAATATCTTAAGCATGTGATAGTATTGAATCAAGACAAATCATTTTTCCTTCTGCCTTGTTCTTGATATGAGCCAAGCTATATTACCATCCATTAGAATTGTAGAATTGTTCATATGTCATATGATGAAAGAAGATCTCCTATAACTATGAAATGATGGATTTTCCTAAGGTCGGGGATCTTTGGCCCTTGATATAAGGTCAACACTTCCACTTGGTTATTAGAAACAACCCCAAGGCCCCATTCAAATCACGTTTCCGTTTTTTCATTGAGATACAACGAACCCCCCTAGAGTTGCCAACTCTAAAGACTTTTTAAATATTATGAAAGAAACATTGTGTCAATGCCTCTCAAATTTTTGTACAAAAACGTTAATAACTAACTTCTATTTTTAGGCATTCGAATCATCTCCACACTTGATAAATCCATGTTGAAAATAAATCTACATGGCTAATTATACTACACCCTCAACATTTACGCATTAATGCCATGCCATATCAGTATGAGACTAATAATGATTTCAAAAATCATTTACACTTCTAAAGATTTGAATACATCCATATTGAAGATGGATTTAAATAAATAATTATACTATAAACTCAACACTTATTCATATTCTTACCATATTAATATATAAGATAAATAATAATTTCAAAAATCAAAATTCAATATAGTATGAGGTTGAGTCACTATGAACTTATGAAATGAATGAAAGAAATGGTACAAGCGGTTCTAAAGTGGATTTGTGCATTAAAAAATAAATCACTCCTTCAAATACTATTAGAATTCTATTGCGACTTTGATGCATCGAGACTTGTTTTGTTTCATAGAACAGTTTGGAGCTTCTTATTTTTAAGTTAATTTGAACTAAAATAAATTAAATATGTGATAGGTTTATTATTTTCTTTAAAAAAATCCATGAAGGTAATATCAAAATGTATTAAATTAATTTAAATTAAAAAACTAAATATATAATAAATTTATTATTTATTATTTTTTCATCGTAATAAAATTAAAACGTTTTCTAATCTAAAATCTTAATAACTTTACTATCATCACAATTATGAGTATATTTGATAAATTCACTTTGAAATTCTGATTATATTTTTCATACAAGTTTTCTATTTATGTTCACAACCTCAATCACTCATGTAACATTATACGAAAAAGGAAATGTAACATTAAACCCGTGAAAAAGGACACTCAAATTGTCTAAACACATTTCTAAATTTGATCAAAATTATGTTGGTTTTACTTCATTATTAGAATTTTTTACCACTAAATTTTACTTCAAAGAAGACTAAAATTATCAAATTTATTTTTAAGAAAATAAATTAACCAGAAATGAGAATATTTAAATACCCCTTTCGCAAGGCAAGAGATGTTTGAAAGGAGCAAAGCATGAAGTATCAACTTGCCTAAAACATGGAAAGGAAGGAAAGGAAAGAATTTTGGGGAGCGATGGCGATTTTGGCGCCCATGGCGATTTTTGAACCTGGAACTGGTATTGGAGCTCACAATAGGCTGATTCGGGATCGGATATCCATAAACAGATGGTCTACCTGATCTCATCAACTGCGGTAATCTTCTGTTAGTTGGCTTCCCTCATTCCTTTTTATCTGACTTACTCACTACACCTTGGCGCCTCTCGGTTGGTATCATCCAACTCTGCTTGGTTTTTTCTCTTTTTGCTCGCTGGTTTGTCAACACTCACTTTGTTAGTCTGTCTTTCGAACTACAGGCTTTTTACCTGCTGTCTACAAGTCTTTTTCCCTGTCTCCCTTCTGCTTCACCTGACCTGCGCTGAGTGACTCCTGGTACTCCTTCCCCGACTGCTTTCCTTTTGACTCGTCGGAAAGGCCGGGAACTTCCCCGCTGACTGAGCTTTCCGTCCTCGTCTTTCGCCCTCTTCCTTTTAGTATTCCCTTGAAGTTGCACATGGAGTCAAAGGATGCATATATATCTATTGAGAGCCCGGGGGATCCTTGGGACCACCCAGAAATTCTGGCCTCGATAGACGATCTCTGCACAAAACACTTCCATTTAAATAAGACTGTTGGTGCACCTCCACATTTGCTTTCCAGTCCCAATCTCCCTCCATACTTTGCATCACGGACTCATCTGTCGGCTGCTTCTTTAAAGGACGTTCCATCACAGCCCCATTTGGAAGAGACTCAACCTTTCTCACCTCAACCTGGTTTACCACAGTCCAATACAGGATACCGGAAGTGCCTTTCACAAACAGAATACAAGTCATTGGAGAACTCGCCCTCATACAAGAAACTTGGCTCACAGAAACGCCCTCAAAAGGTTTGGAAACCCAAGCGAAGGCATCCCAAGCTCGTACTTGGAATGGATATCGGGCTTCCTGAAGCCTGCAACTTAGCCCTGTGTGCTTTAGTTGGACGTTTAGCCTATAAACAAAACTGCAAGCAGAAGCTAGAAGACTGGATTGCCTCCACTTGGAAACCTATTCTTGGGTACCTTCCTAAGTTTCACCTGCTACAACACGGATGGCTAGGCTTTATTTTTAAGACTCCAGAAGACTCTTCTTTGATCCTGGGAGGCTTCTGGCCCATCGATGGGGGAAGTCTCATGCTAAAACGTTGGAGACTTGGTTTTAACCCCGCCACAGAATTTTTTAGCCTTCGACATCTCTGGGTACTCCTCCCAGGCCTCCCACTCCAACTTTGGAATCTGCAAGCTCTTGAACTGATTGGAGCTTCCATAGGACGTTTTCTTAAAGTGAACTCAAACTTGCTAGAGACAGTGGACAGAAGATTAGCGAGGATTTATGTGGAAATAGATATTCAAGATGGACTTTCAGAAGTCTTGGAGATAGACTGGCGCAGTCAACTGCACTCTCAGAGATTGGACTACCTAGGCATTACGTTCCGCTGCTCTTTCTGTCGTAGAACTGGACACTTGCGAAGAGATTGTTTCAAGTTCCCTCCTCCTGAGGCGTCCTTGGATCCAGCCGAAGAGGCAAATTTTAATGGTTATATCTCGTCTCCAAATCAGCCAGCAGAGACTCATTTCTATCAAAGTGACGACACTACTTCGGAGGACTCTTTAGTGAGTAAGATTCAAAAACTCTGCCCATCTCTCTACAGTACCTTCTCAGCCTCAGACAGGCTCTTCATATCCGAGCATGCCGAATCTATTTTGTCTCCTGAAACCTCGGCTTCCTTACCAGTCCATTCTATTGATCCTCTCTTACCAAATTCTACCCAACCATCTAATGTTGTACCTTCTCCAGCGCTCGTTTCCCACACATCACACCCCTTACCGTTTCCTCCAAGGCTATCTGAGACCGACCCTTTCACTGCAACAAAAGTCTCCCAAGATCCTATCTCTTTCGCTAGTTACACCGAACCTTCCCATTCGGAAACCCAACTGGATGCCCTGATTCGGGATTCTTCCCTTGCGCCCTCCCTTCCCTTTGAGTCTCTCCCTCTTCACACCTATCATGGAAAAAATACAGTTCTTTCCACCGGTAGTCTCTCTGATCGACCATCTTCCTCAGGACTTAAAACTTTCACAGAGTTGGATCCTACCTGGTCAAGAGGAGTTGGCCTGGAGCTCTCACCGTTAAAAACTCGCAGTGCACGAAAGAAGACAATGACTGGATCGACATCAGCGGTTTCTTCCTTTCCTGTTCCAACACAAGGGGCGCTTAGAGGTATAAAAGCCCTTGCAAGAGGGAAATCATGATCATGCTATCCCTCAACATCAGAGGGGTCGGAGGACCTCTGAAACAAGCCTCCATGCGAAGACTCATTGATTAGACACAACCATCAATCATCTTCCTTCAAGAAACTCTTGCTGCTGCTTCAGTGGCTAGAGATTTCATGCATCTCCTTCGCCCGAGACGGCTGTCATGTGCGACAAGTTCAGTGGGAACTTTGGGCGGCCTGCTGGTCACTTGGGATCCTACATTTTTCAATCTCTCCCCGATGCTCAGCCCTGGGGGAATCTTGCTTTCCGGGACTAGTCTTGAACTTAACAGACCTATCAACTTGCTCAATGTTTACGGCCCATGCACTGGATGCAAAGACTTTTGGCAGCGTCTAGATGATCTGGGATTACTGGCGGCAGAGAACCTCATTCTCGCCGGTGATCTTAATTTAATTACCAGTCCATTTGAAATGTGGGGTGACTTGGCGTCGACCGATCCACTTTCAAGTTTTTTCCAACAGTTATTTTACAAAAATACTTTGATTGACATTAAACTGCCAGAGCTTCTGCCGACCTGGAGGAACGGAAGACAAGGGTCAGCAAGTATTTCCAAAAGACTCGATCGCTTCCTGGTTGCTGAGAATCTACTCTTACCTTCTTACAATAGCCGTGCTTGGGTTAATCTTCCCTTCCTGTCTGATCATACGTCGATCTGCCTTCAAATTGGGGAAGGTTGTGGCGGTATGGGTCATCCCTTCAAATTTAATTCGCTGTGGCTGAAGGAACCTTCCTTCATTAATCTTGTTACATCTGTTTGGACGGACTGTTCTCACGTCATTCCTGGAGACGACCAAGGGAATTTGTTCAGAAAACTCAATATTTTAAAATCACACACGATTCAGTGGCTAAAGGATAAAAAGGACAGGGAACAAGCCGATCTCAACAGTATTGAACTTGAGCTGGAGATTCTTCTAAAACAAAAGCTCCAGATTTCTAGCAGCGAGGAGCTAGAACACAGGATTCGATGTCTAGAGGATGCCTGTAACAAACTTCTACGTGATGAGGAGGAGAGATGGCGTATAAAGAGAAGGATGATGTGGTTGGCTGGAGGAGACAAAAATACAAGCTTCTTTCATCGAGTTGCCTGCTCCCGCAGATCAAAAGAACAAATCTGGGAGATCGAAGACGAAAATGGAACTCTACACCACTCTCAGGCAGAGATCAAGTTGGCGGCTTTCACACACTACAAATCTTTTTTCCAAGCTCCTCCAGCTCCTTCACTTGCAGCGCAGTCAACAACAACCAACCTATTTCCAAGGATGGTTTCTCCCGAGGAGGCTATTTTTTTACATTCCCCCTGTACTAAGGAGGAACTATTTGAGGTAATCAAAAGTTTTAAAAGGGAGAAAATCCCAAGACCCGACGGTTGGTCGGTCGAACTCTTCCTTCACTTTTTCGATCTAATGGGCCAGGACATTCTTGATGTCGTTGAAGACTCGAGAAGAAGAGGAAATGTAAGTTCCCAATTGAACAAAACCTTTGTTGTTTTGATTCCAAAAGCAATTTTTCCCAGGCATTTCAATGGTTTCCGCCCCATTTCGCTCTGCAACATTTGTTATAAAATAATTTCTAAAATCATTGCCAGAAGACTCCGACCTTATCTCTCTTGGGCGCTCTCCGAAGAACAGCTTGGCTTCCTCAAAGGAAGACAGATTCTTGATGCTGTTGGCGTTGCACAAGAATGCATCCACAACATTAAGACAAAAAATCTGCAAGCCATTCTCCTAAAGCTGTACCTGAAAAAGGCTTTTGATTGCATAAATTGGAATTTTCTGCACCTCATTCTTATCCAAAGCGGTTTTGGTACTATTACAACAAATTGGATAATGGGCTGTATCTCCTCGGCAACCCTGGCTATACTAATCAATGGCGAAGCTACAAAGGACTTTCATTGTGAGAGAGGGCTTCGGCAGGGATGCTCACTCTCCCCCCTTCTTTTCATTTTGATCCTGGAAGGTCTCAACATCTTACTAAAGATCAAACAAGCAGAGGGACTCTTGAAAGGAGTTAAAGTGGCAGGGCTGACTTATATTCTTCATATCCTTTTTGCTGATGAAGTTTTGATCTTGACAAATGCTAATTTTGCCGAATGGTCCATCATTCATTCGATCCTTTCTTCTTTTTCTGATGTATCTAGTTTAGAAATCAATGCTACTAAATCCATCTTCTTGAATTCGAATGCAGGATTCCTTGAAACTTGATTTAATTGAGCTTTTTGGAATTGGTTTCCTCGAGCTTGAGGAGGGATTTACCTACTTAGGATACTTCTTAAAATCCTCCAGATACACAATAATATATTGGACTTGGCTTATTGACAAATTCGAAGGCAGAATTCTCAATTGGAAGCACAGATTTCTCTCTATGGGGGGAAGATATATTCTGATTAAAGCGGTGTTGGAAAGCCTTCCGGTCTATTGGATGGCTTTAGCCCACATCCCAACCTCTGTTTTGACGTCGCTCCATCAACTCACCTTTTCTTTTCTATGGTCTGGTTGTAAGAAGAACAGAATCTTTCATCTCAGCAAATGGGAGGATCTTTCTAAACCGAAGTCGATGGGAGGCTGGGGCCTCAAAAACCTGCCTCTCTTTCACAAGGCACTTTCGACTAACACCTTTTGGAGATTATTAACAAAACCAGGACTATGGAGCTCTGTTATTAAAGAAAAATATCTCCACCATCTTCCGGTCCATATTTGGATTAGATTCGTGGAGGTTCATCCTTTAACAGGTTCACAGTCTTGGAAAAACATTTCTTCCACTCTTCCGATCATTTTAAAGTGGCTCTCGTGGATTCCTGGAAATGGTCTTTTGATCGAAGTTGGCAGCGATTTCATTTTGGGCTTAGGCAGGAAATCTATACTCTCTCCTCCGCTTCGGGCTCACCTTCTAGACAACAACCTTCTTTACTTACATCAGTTCTACTGCCCGTCCAAAGGCGGCCCACTTGGCGACTCTTGGCTGAGCGGTTTGGATCTTCAGCTAGATTCAGAACACATGGTCGAATGGGATGACTTCACACAACTTCTCAAAGCATCCGGCGTGCGCTTTCATTCAAAGACAGACTCCCTAATCTGGACGGGGGGAGACCGGTCAGGTCTGTTAACTGCAAAGAGTGTATACCTAGCCCTGGCCGCCCTTACCTGGAATCCTTTAATTTCAAACTGGAGACAGAGGATTTGGAGGGACATTTGCCCATTAAAACACAAACTGTTCGCTTGGCTCCTGCTGGAAAATAAACTCTTGTTTTGGGACAAATTGCAAGCGCGCGGCTGGGAGGGCCCGAACCGCTGCTCTCTTTGTACTCGTGACAGTGAAACAACTCTGCATGTTTTTGTTCTTTTCCCTTTCACCCGAGCACTCTGGACATATATCTCTTCTGCTTTAAATTTATCCACACATTGGAGTGGTAACAATGTTCAAACATGTTTCCAAAACTGGTTCCATAATAACAGATCGCTTTCAATGCTTCCGATACACCTGTGCTGGCATGTTTGGCTGTCCAGAAACGCTGCAATTTTTAATGATAAGAAGTCGTCTATCCACTACGTTTCTTCCCTCATTCTGGCAGAGGCAAACAACCTTGGCAAGACATTACAGGTAAAGCCATCAGATCGGCATCCTTTTCACATTCCAATCGATAGGGCGGTGGCCTGGTTCGACGGGGCCTCACAAAAGGGGGCGCGCTTTGTGGAGCTGGGGGGAAAATTGTATTAAACCCTGTATTCGCTAGACATTGAACTGCGGGCAGGGTACTAACACAAAGGCAGAGCTTTTAGGTGCTTGGACTTCTCTAGTTCTGGCTAGTCGCCACACCGATTTCTTGTTACTCCTTGGTGACTCTAAGATTACTATCGATTGGCTGAACGGACTTGCCGACTTCCGTGTGGCAGCCCTTAATTGCTGGAAAGAAAGGACCAAAGACGCTACTCTTCTTTTCAGAAAGCTCTCCTTTCAGCATATTTTCCGAGAGGAAAACAGCGAGGCGGACTCCCTCTCTAAAAAAGCTTTGCTCCTCCCTCCGAGTCAAATTTGCTTTTCATTTTGGGAGGATGGAAACGAAGGACCTGCCTACAAGATCATGCTTTGATTAGATTCCTTCTTTTCAGAAAATTGAGCTTTGATGGATATTCGCCTTGAATGTCGGGCCATTGATGGTTTTGAACCAAGTAATTAGCGGTTTCTCCTTGTTTCGATGTTGTTTGAGAAATCGACACATGTAAATTTTTATATCCTTTTGAATATAAAGAGCATTTTTCTCGTGGAAAAAAGGCAAGAGATGTTTAATTCGTGGTGAATGTAGAAAAGTAATTACAACCACTGCATTAAAAGTCTAGGATTGCTAGTATTAGTTTCATAAATCATATGCAAACAAGGGTTGCATGGTAACGCAATCCCCAAGTTAGTTGGTAAATACATGTTAAACAATGAAACTTAATAAAACTAAATGCAAGTAATGAATATTTTTTGTCAAAAGAGGGTCGTTTGTTATTCAAAATGTATAATGAACAGTGCGTTGAATAACCTAGGCAATTTACGTATCTAATAGAGTCTATAAAATCTTGACGGCATATGAAACTACCTGGTAAATTTATTTATATTTGTACCAATAATGTTTGGCATATAGATCCATTTTTTCCCATATTAACGGGAATGAACACATAAAGATCATAAAGATATGGGAGAAAAGGCACTTACAACAACACAAATAGGCATATCTCAAGAAACATGTTTTGATTCTCAAAGAACCAATTCATTGTTTTTGTCAAGTTAAGAAATGACATATAAGCCCTTAAATTTTAAGAATGAATTATTTTCCAAGTTTTTTAATGATTATAAATTTATAATTTATTTGATCTAAATATATTTAAAAAGAATCTAAAAATTTCCCCATGTTTTTTTTTTTAATATATTTATTAAATTTGGAATTTGTTTA